>JAODAL010036376.1:0-41763 GCA_025379985.1 Phyllomedusa bahiana
GGGATTTGAGAATAGCTGTGTTTTACCGTCTTTTAATAAGAGACTGCCCAAAATCTTCCTTTCCTTTTCTAAATTTTTATCTTTCTGAACAGGAGCGAATTTCAGGTGGAAAGGGAGCAAGAGGGGGGTGGGACATGAAGGTGAGGTACGAGAGAAGGTGTCCTTCCAGTGCTGGCGCAACACACATCCCAATGGATCGTAGTTGCAGGACCGCGGCCTGTCATCGGGGTCGGGCCCTGTAAATCTCATAACGAACAGCGTCCCCAAAATTGTTTTTCAGGGGTTTAAAATGCAACCTGCATCAGCAGTTTTACCCCCTCGTCCCCCCAGCACGGACACAAATGTCGTCTCGCTTCATCAGCATCCGTCCAACAAAAGCAGCCAAATGTCAACTCGTTACCCACACTGTGGATAATCCATTGTCTGAGCCCTTTTTGATAAAAAAAAATGGGGTTTGGGGGTCGGAAGGGCATGTTAAAAGATCAAGGGCCCAAAAGAGGTGATTTTCTCTCCCTTGACCCCCAGTTACTGATGCACGAGGGGGAGAAGGAGCGGTCAATCGGCAAAATCCCCGGGCGGTCAGCAACGCCTTCCCAGCCCTTTTGCTTGTCCCCGCAGCCCCTGGATGCAGAATGTAGGACGACGAAGTACCTGTGTTGTTAATGATGATGAGACATTCGGTTCCAACGTGTTTTTTTCAGCAGAATTTGTTGGGGCGACGCTTCTAAATGGGGGAGGAAGACGTTGGGGGTAGTGTCAGTAGGGTCCGCCTAAAAAAGGGAGAGGGCGGTCGCAGAAGTCCCGCTGATATGTTCCGCCACCCACGGTCAGAAAAAACCCCCGTCCTGTTATCGCTGTAAAAAAGGTCCGGCCCTCTAAAGCCGGGGCCTTCTTTGACCAAAGCCTCTGATTCCCGCATTGTCATTCCCACTTTGCCAAAAAAGAAAATAGAGGCAAAAAACCTTAGGTGTTTAACCACCCAACATGTTTAATACATGCAGCGAATGATGGTTGAAATGGAGGAAAACCCTTGGGCCCCAAAAAAGGGCCAGACCGACCCGGCCTAAAACCACTGCCCAACCCTCTGTCTCCGCCTCCCCTCCCTCCCCCACCCCCAAAGCTTCCCTCAGCTCCCCATGTCTCTCAGAGTCATGTGGGGATCAGGTCCGCTTCAGCCTCCCCCGGCCCCCGGACCACCAGCCCACCGGCCCATCCTACCCCTTTCCTTCCGCCATTTTGGGACGATTGGCCGTCGTACAGCGGCCGTCTAGCGCAGCCTTCTGTTTCCAGGTTTGGGGCAGAAGAAACACTTTAACCCAAACCACCCAAAAAGCCAAAGCCTGAATGTCGGATTTTGGCCTTGGAAAGTTGCCTTTCCGTCTGGTGGACACAGAGGGTTCGCCCGTCATCCCCTTGCCTCCCCCCAAATACAGATGCGAGCAGGCTTTATTTGCCAGAAAACCCGTCCCTCCCCTGGCCAGCCACGTGTTTCTAAATTTTAAAGCGGTTGTTGCATTGGGGCCCGGAAAAAAGTCCACTGACCCCGACACTGGACTAGTAAGCACACCCAAGGGGCCGCTATATCTCTGTGACAGTCACTGGGGGGCCCTGGGGGATGTCTCTGGGGGTGCGGGGCTCTGGGTCGGCGCCGCTTTTCAAACCGCAGGGATGGTGCAGGGTTCTTTCCCCCAAGGCCCTCTGGTGGCTAAATTTCCCAGAAAAACCCGGCCCGGTTGAAATTAATCGCCTTGGGGGGACCGTCCAACACAGGTCGGAGCTGTGGACGGCTCAAAGCAACGAGCCCGAGCTTGACGGGGTGACAAGACCTTGTGCCAGGCAAGGTGTGTGCGTAACGGGCAAAATCTGCGGGCCCCCTTAAGATCGTAGGCTGGAGCACCCCTTGCCGGGCCAGTCATGAACCTTGTCGTCCAGAAATTTCTAAAGAGCTACCCGGGTTTAAAATGCCTGTGGGGAAGGGGGCTCAAGTCAAAGTCGCCTTCCGCCATTCGCACCCTGTTGTCCCCCCCTGGCGGGTTTTTTGCGCGTCATTGACCTCCCGTCAACCTTCTTTTTTGAGTGGGCAACACGCTGGAATTCCACCCCCACATGCCCCAGCGATTGTGGAGCAGGCAAGCCATTCGCAGTACGAAGTGACACATGGCCTGAAAACAGCGGTGCGGACCTCGGGGGGTTGAGCACGAGAGTGGAGGCAGGTGAAGAGCTGCACCTCCTTGCCTGTTTTGAAGAAGCCCCCAAAATGGTCGTGCGGAAAAATCCCCTTGTCAGCTGAGCATTGTGGTGATCTTAGTTCTGGAACGATCTTTTGGAACTCTGAAAACAACGGGCCCCGCCACGAGGGAGGGGGAGGGGGACAAGATGCGGACCGGAGCCTTTTCTCCGTCAACCCCAAAAAGGCCCCACAGTTTCACAATTTATGGGTCTTCTTAGGCGTGGTTGGGGGTCCAGGGTTTGGAAGGTGGCGCATCAGCTCTCGGGGGTTTTGCATCATCTGGGGCAAGTCGGGGCTGTGTTGAAGCTGTGCCTGAGGAAGCGGGGGAGGAGGAGGAAGTTTCCCTTGACCGACGTTCTGACGCCCTCCCTTGGGAAAGAGGTTGGCCGAATTTGAGGTGGAGGAGGAAGATGAGGAAGACGTTTGCTGTCCCCTCCCAGAGGTTTGGGGAAAATCAAGGTCCATTCTCCCTTGAGTGTTGATGTTCATTTGCCCCAACATGATCCTGCTTAAAGGCCATCAAAATGAAAACAGTTACTGGGTGGCCCCTCCTGGTCCCGGTAAAAAACAAAACTAAGCACTTTCCTTCCCCCACCAAATAGAGAGTAAAATGCAGGAAATGGAGACCTTGTGATTGTCAACTGGAACATCTTTTGGGTTTCCTTCTTTCCCTCAAATGACATGGGGGAACAAACAGCAACGTGACGCGTGAGTGCCAAGTAGCCGTAGGGCAGCGCGGGAAAGGTGGCAGAAGCCTAATGGGTGCCTTTGGGCAATCTTTATTTACCACCCCCCAACCATGAAATGCAGGGCACACACCAACACCAGGACCAGTTAAGATCATGGTGCACGATTCTGCGTCTCAACCCGAGTTTTTGGATGTGTTCCGGCCCAAATAGACTCGGGGGTACCCAAAAAATGGGGGAATGGCCGGCTCGTGCCGCCATGGGGGGTTGTCTGCCCAGCGCCAGGTCATATCTGGTGGACCTTCACAGATAATGTGGATCGTTTTCTTTCATCAAGATGAATCAGGGATGGATCTCTGATGATGGTTTTTGGCACCAATTGCGAGGCAACGTTAGTTGCCGGTTACTTCACATTTCTTCAAACGAAATGGTCCTTGAAAACTTTTTTTTAAAAAATCATTTTTATGCAATTTTTATTCTCTTTTCCCAAAAATTCATTTTGTGGTTTTGGTGAGGAGATGTAAAAGAAGCAAGGTTTCTGACAAACCGTATTCCTTTTTTCTCACTTTATCTTTAGAGTTTTCGCATTGTCAATGGTTTTTAGCATTTTTGCTGTGAGATAAAACTAAATTTGGTTCTTTGGAAAAGGAAAAGTGGCTTTTGGGGGCATTTCTCCATCACAATTTTTAAAAGGTGAGAAGTCATATTTTAATTTTTTGGGTCTGTTGCTGTGAGATAAGCAATTAATCATGGTATTTGGAAAGAAAAGTGGTTTTTAAATGGCATTTTCCCTCACAATTTTTAACAGTGGCTGAGAGTCTTTTTATAATTTTTTGGGTCATGTGCTTTTAAATGCAGCAATACTACAGGTCCTATTCTTAAAAAATTTTTGTTTCAACAGAATTTGTTCTTCCATTGTCAAAAGTGGCTCAAGAGTCCCGCTTTGGAATTTTTGGGGGGATTTTTCTGTGACTGAAACTTTAAAGGTCCCTATTTAAAAAAAAATGTTGTTTCTAACAGCTTTGTTTTTCACAAATTTTCCAAAGTGGTCAAAGGGGCATGCTTTGAATTTTTGGGGCATTTTTTCTGTGACATGCAGCTATATACAGGTCCTATTTAAAAAAAAAATTGTTTCTAACAGACATTTGTGCTTCACAATTGTCAAAAGTGGCTCAAGGGTAGCTTTGAATTTTTGGTGGCATTTTGCTGTGACAGAGCTATCTAAGGGCCCATTATAAAAAAAAAAGTTGTTTTTTAAAAGCATTTGTTCTTCATAATTGGCCAAAATGGCTCAAAAGGGGAGGTTTAATTTTTGGGGGGTTTTGCTGTGACATGCAGTATATAAGGTCCTTTATAAAAAAAATGTTTTTTTTAACAACATTTGTTCTTCAAATTGTCCCAAAATGGCTCAAGGGTCATGCTTTGATTTTTGGGGGCATTTTTTTGTGACATGAGCTATACTTCAGGCCTATTATAAAAAAAATGTTGTTTCTTACAGACATTTGTTCTTCGCAATTGTCAAAAAAATGGTATGGGCATGTTTTTAATTTTTGGGGGGATTTTGCTGTGTTTGAGCTATACTACAGGTCCTATTATAAAAAAAAAGTTGTTTCTAACAGAATTTGTTCTTCACAATTGTCGAGTTGTCAGGGGGATGGTGCTGTCAGAAACAGGAATAGGTAGGACAATGTTTAAAGGAAAATATTGCAAAATGACTTGTTTTTTGAAATCTTTAACGGCTATTAATCCCCGTATTGAGACAAACCATTTATCAATTAAAAAAGAGAAAAACAAAGAAGGTGGGATTCCATCTTTATAAGAAAGTGTTTTTGAATTAAACTACTTAAAAACTTACATGTCAAAAAAGCTGTTAAAAAAAATTCCCTGAAATTTTAAAAAGGAGGTACAGGGAAAAATTGACAGATGTAGGTTATTCAGAGGACAAAGGGTAGGAGACGGACAGGAAAAAAGTACAGAGAAATTTCCCCCCGAACGTTGAGTAAAATTTAGAAAAAGAATGCCCAAAAAAAAGGGCACGGGTGGAAGGGGGGCGTTAACCACCAGTATTTTCCAAAATGAAATCAAATGGTCCGCACTCAAGGAGGGGGAAGCATACCCAGGTCTTAACTGTGTACTGAGGAAGGGGGAGGTTTACCCCACACTTTGCTTCCGCACTCTGCTTCGTACGCTGTTTTCGTTGCTGGTATAAGGGATTTTTTTTCCCTTTTTTAAAAGATGACGGACGCCAGCCTGGGTCCACCACACCCATGTAAATCCCGGCCCCGGTGTGAACCTGCGTGTTAATTTTGATGACGACGCTGCCTGGTCTCTCACCGCACCCACTGTAAGTCGCAGCTGGCCTCCCTTTTAACAGATGGCTGCGGAGCCTGGCTCTCACCCTTAGGGGCAATAGGGGCTTTAAATTTTTCTAAAAATCAGATTTTTAAAAAAGGGGATTTCTGTGAGGTTAAGTTGTGTCAAAAGGGGTTCAGGGTGGAAAAACCCAATTTGCACAAAATTTTAGGCTTAAAAATTTTTTGGGGTTGGGCATTGGGGTCGCATCATTTGATCTCCAGGGGGTTGTCCCAATCAAAGAAAAAGGATTTGGAGGAAAAAAAGAAACCATTGAAATGATTGGCGAATCGTCTCAGACCAGAGGGGCAAATGTTTCTCAACTAAGAAGTGTTTTGGGGTTGATTAGGACTTTTTTTAATTTTTATGGGGGGTGTGGGCGTAAAAACATCTACAGCGTAAAATTTCCCTTTAAAAAAATGCAGGGAGGGGTGTATGTTGTATGTTTCTACTTGAAAAAAAAAACAAATGGTTAAAACTGTTTAAAAACTTAAAAAAACTTCCCCAAATTAAAATTTGTAAAAAAAATTCAGTTACCAAAAAAATACTAAATGAGAGTACTGTACAAAAAAGAAGTGCCCTTTGTGTCTGTGGGTCAAAAACAGGTTTTGGGGGATGCTGTGGCCCAGGAAAGGGATAGTCTTGTCCCGTGAAAATAAAATGTGGTTGAAAAACTCCCCTTTTTTTGCAATTTTTTAAAACTGTGGGTCAGAAAGGTTTAATGGTCATTCTGTGGTACAGGAAAAATATAGTTAATGTCCAGTTCAACTAAAATGGTGGTTCAAAGACTCCTTTTCCACCGGCACTTTTAATTTGGAGGTCAGACAGGTTTAATGGTCATACTGCGGTCCAGGACAGGTATAGTCAATGTCCAGTTCAACTAAAATGGTGATTGAAAGACTCCTTTTCCCAGAATTTTTTAATCTTTGGGTCAGACAGGTTTAATGGTCATACTGCGGTACAGGACAGATATAGTTAATGTCCAGTTCAACTAGAATGGTGGTTCAAAGACTCCTTTTCCCGACACTTTTTAATTTGGGGCTCAGGCAGGTTTAATGGTCATACTGCGGTCCAGGACAGTTCTAGTCAATGTCCAGTTCAACTAAAATGGTGGTTGAAAGACTCCTTTTTCCGGCACTTTTTAATCTGGGGTCATGCAGGTTTGGGGCTCATGCTGTGGCCCAGGACAGATCTAGTTAATGTCCAGTTCAACTAAAATGGTGGTTAAAAGACTCCTTTTTCCGGCACTTTTGTAATCTGGGGGTCAGATAGGTTTAAGAGTCATGTTGCGTTCCAGGACAGGGATATTCAATGTCCAGTTCAAGTAAAATGATGGTTCGAATAATACTGCCTTCTGGCACTTTTTAAATTGTGGGTCATGAAGGTTTAAGGGTCAGGCTGTGGTGCAAGACAGGGATAGTGAATGGTCTGTGATTTTTTTTTCTGTGGCTTTTATAACCTAATTGTCTTGCCTAAGATGTAGCACGTATACAGTTTGCTGTTGTGGATGTTAATTCCAGCTTCTCCTGTTTGGGTGTAAGAATGAAGGTGTTGTTCCTCTTCCATAGACTTTAATGGTTATCGGCGATAATCTTTATCGACTATCGGATATCTTATTGATAATTGCCGATATCGACTATCGACCCGATGACGATAGTCAACGTAATTGCTCATCACTACTTATATATAGCATTTTCACTAGTGTTCCTTTCTGTGGGCTTCACTTCTAATTGTCAGTATTCCCTAAGCTAGTGGATGGACTCTAGCTGCTATGATATCTCCTATACTCAGCACACACACAGAAGAGGAAATCCACCCCCACCCCCTCTATAGCTCTCTTTGAAGCAGCAGCAACATGAAGGAAATTATAGAGCAGGGTAAACTGTGAATCAAGCATTAGGATGAGATATAGCACTTACAACAGCTTCCACCAAGTTCCTGGGTCTCTCTTTGCCCCCGGTCTTACTTTGCAGCTCCATCCTACTATCCCTTCTCCTCTCCAGCGTCTTTTATCAGCAGCTGCACCTTATACTTCAATCAGCTGATTCAACTTGAAACTAATTTCAACGGGTTTTTCAGAGAAAATGTTAAAGTGGTATTCCCACCTTATTGATTAGCTTTAAACATGTAGGCAAATACAATAAATAGTATTACCAAATACATTGCTGCTCTGATTTTGCTGCCCTTCAGACTTAGAGCATTTTCTTTTTCTGTTTATGTACAAGTTTTCCCTAGTTTGTGACCACCTCTCTCTGCTTGACCCCTATTAAACCATAAAGTCACTTCCTCTGGTAAATCGCCCCGGGAGCATTTTTTGTTTCTACTTTTAAATTTTTAAACCCCTTAGGGTGTTTTTCAAAACGCGCAGTTTTGGTGCATTTTGACTCGCTCCATTTAAAATGCCTTTATTACCACAAGTTTTTGACTTACAAAAACGTTTGGAAAGTGGATAAAAATTTATATTTGTAACCCAAATTTCAAGCACAGTCAAATTACTTACTTGAAAAACCTTTTGAACAATTTAGAAAAGGGGAAAAACTTTCTGTAAAAAAGGCGTTAAATTTGGGAGCACTTTAAAACTGTAAAACCCCCTTCACGACCTTGGACGATCATACCCCCGGTGTTTTGGGGTTCACCCCCCTGGACTATCAACGTCCTGAGGGATCGCGCGAACCTAAACAAGTTGCGCGAGGGGGGCCGGGGTTCAGCTGTATATTACATTGACATCCCACAGCGTGGGCCCGCCCGCCGATCACTCCGGGGGGGGGCGTTTAACCCCAAATTTATTCGACCCTTTTCTGACAGACACCCGGGGGGGCATGAAACCTTCCGGGTTGCTGTGACGTCCGATGCCCGCTGTGCCCATGGTCATCCGACATCGTGACTGACAGTTGTCATAGGAACCCAGTGCCAACAAAAGCTGTGCTTTGTTTCCTTTTTTGAATGAAGATAAAAAGATCTCTCTTTCAAATCCCTATGGGGGAAAGTTAAAAAAAAATTTTAAAAAAAAAAAAAAAAGTAAAAAAAAGTGAAAAACATGTAAAACACAAACACGAAAAATAAAATAAAAAAGTAAAAACCGCCTTTCCCCTTCACAAACCCCAATCCCCCCAAAAAAGATCAAAAATAAATTACCCAGTTTGGTATTGCCGCGTGCATAACGACCTGCCCTATAAATCGGTCATTTTTAATTTTACCTTAGGGTAAATCCGAAAAAAAAATAAATAAATAAACAATCACAAAATTTAAGATTTTTGTTCACCCCCGCAGCCATAAAATGGAATAAAAGTGATAAAAAAACCCCCCTATAAACGCAAGGTTGTCCCAATTAAAATGTCATTAAACCCACGAAAAAAAAAGTCCTAACACAGTCTTTTAACGAAAAAAAAAAAATTATGGCCTAGAAGACAGCGTGCAAAAATATTCTTTTACCCCCTAAAAACATTTTTATTTTTTTTTTAAAGTGCTTCAACAAAAAAAAAACTAAATAAATTGGGATCGCCATAATCGTATGCCCACAAGTAAAGCTAACTTATTAGGGGATACTGCACAGTGAGCGCTTTAAAAATAAAAATAAAAAACCTACGGGTTTTGCAGTTTTTCTTCCCCCTGCCTTTCCCAAAAAAACGGATTTAAAACGATCAAAAAGTTTTCCCCCCAAAAATGATACCAATAAAAACATCAATCTCTCGCAAAAAACAAGCCTGTAAAACAGCCCATACACGAAAAATAAAAAAGTTATGGCCTAAACTATGGCGATGAAAAAATTGTTTTCTGTTTGAAAAAAAAGTGTTTTTAATGTATAAAACAGAAAAAAAAATAAAAAAAATATAAAAATTGGGTATTGCTGTAATCGTATCGACCTTGATAAACTAGCATGTCAATCAACGAAAAAGTGAGCTATAAAAAATAAAAATAAAAAAACTACCAGGATTGCTGTATTTTTTCAAAACGCCTCACAAAAACCTACAAAAAGTGAACAAAGTTTTTATGTACCCATAAGGGACAATAAAAGCACAATTCACCCGCAAAAAACAAGGCCCTACACCTTTGCACACAGAAAATAAAAAAGTTAGACTGTGAAAAAGACAACAAAAAAACGCATTTTTGAAGCCTATTTTTTTTTTTAAAATTAAAAAAACATAAAAAAAAAAATAAAAATTTATACCATTGCAATTGTACCACCCCCCAAGAAAATTTTATCATCATTAAGTTACCGGCGAACGCTGTAAAATTAAAGCCCAAAAAAAATGGGGGAACTCGTCCCCCCCCCCCCCCCTTTTTTCAGGGCCCAAAAGCAAAAAAAAATTTGGGGAACACCAGTGCCCCCAAAAAAATGCCCAAACACCCCTAATGGATCCAGGGGGTGTTAATCTAAAAGGGGGGCGATTTCGGAAGGTTTACCGTTCTGGTATTTTTGGGGGCTTGCAAAGCGACATGGCCCCACCAAAACGGGTTTCCCAAAAAGCCAAATAGCGTCCCTCCCCTTTTAAGCCCTGCCTTGCACCCAAACAGCAGTTTTCCCCACATGTAGGGTATTGCCGAACTTGGGAAAAAATTGCTTAAAAAGTTTTGGGGGGCTTTTTTTAATTTTCCCTTTTAAATATGAAAATTTTAATAAAATTGCAGATTATTGGAAAAAAAAATTTTTCAAAAATTTTCACACCTGTTTTATAAACCTTTAAGGGGTGTATTTCCAATATGGGGTCTTTTTAGGGGGGTTTATTTAAATTTTAGCACCTTAGGGCCCCTTCAAACCCGAAAAAGGCGCCTAAATGAAATTGCATTGAAAATGAACCCCCGGATCCGTAGGTGCTCTCCCATTTGGGGCTTAGGGTGACCAAATAAAGCCTAGGGGCCCATATGGGATATTTTTAAAAAGCAGAATCTGGGGAATTTTATATTCGTTGCATTTACCTGGTCACATTTATCGAAAATTTCCCTAATAATGGAAAAATATTTAAAATTGCAAAAATAGTGAAATTTTGAAATTTCACCTCACTTTGCTTTAATTTCTGTGAAATATAAAGAGTTAAAAAAATTCCTAAACACGTTGAAAAAAAATTAAGGGGGCTATTTCTTAGAAGGTGTCATTTATGGGGGATCAACATGCAGGCCCCCCAAGCCATAGAATTGGATGGTCCCCAAAAAAATGTATATTTTCAAAATTTTCTTTAAAAAGTAAAATTACTACTAAATTTAACCCTCTAATGCATTAAAAAAAAGGGGCATTTAAAAAATTTCCAACCCATATGGAATATGGTAGATGCTAGCTATAAAATATTTTTTTGTGAAAAATTAACGTCTTGACGCAAAATTTTGGAACTTTCAAAATCACAAGTTTTTCAAAATTTTTCATGAAAATTTTGTTATTTTTTAAAAAAAAAAAAAAGGCTTTATGGATTAAAAAATTTTTTTACTACTTAAAAAACAAAGTGTCACGAGAAAACAATCTCAAATCAAAGGATAAAAAAAGTGTCAAAAAGTTTTCTCACATAAAGTGACTCAAGTCAGATTTAACAAAAAGGGCTGGTCAGGAAGGGGCCAAAACTGGCGGGTCCTTAAGGGGGTTTAAAATCGCTGGTTTAAAGCACCTTTGCTCGTGACGTCTGCCCTCATTAAAATCTTTTTATTAAACCCCTCCACTAACAAACTCACTAGGGGAAAGCAGAGCTGATAAGCAATCACGCTTGAACCGCCCAGTGCCCAACCAAAAAGTGGAATCCTGAAGCTGCCTGTGAAGGGGAGGCTCTGTAAAACAGCATGATGTGAACACCCTTGTAAGTCTTAGGAGGAGCGGCAGGAGTAAATGAGGCATTTTTTTCTATTCACTTCTATGTATGAAAACAAAGTGTATTAAAAGGTTAGTGACCATTTATAGCTTTGCAAAAGCATTTATTGAATTGACGTGTAATTTTAAGTACTTTGTATTTACATATATTCTTTTAATGATTTTCTCTCATGCTTTAACATTAAAATAAAAGCAAGAGTAACATGAATGCAGAAGAAACACCAATTGTTATTCAGTCATGCTTTTAGTTGTTAAATGGGAAATATAGAAAGAGGATTCTTAATTAACTATTTGGTCTATTGAAGCATACATTTTTTTTTTCCAAAATGTTCACTGAAACTATAAGATGTGGGACAAAATATTGAATCAGAATCAATTAATAAAAAAATCCTATTTATGCAACAATTCACAAGCATAAGTACTTTTTAGTGAAGTCCCCATATACGTATTTTAAGTCTTAAAAAAAAATTTTTAATTCGGGAAAATTTTGGCATAAAAAAGGTATTTTGCAATTAAATCATCATACGCATGACCCTTTACTATGCCTGTGTACTTAATGGAATGCTGTAAGTTTTTTTGTTTTTTTTTTTGCTGCTTAATATGTTTTGTGATATCTGCTAAAAAGATTTCAAGTCATGGCCTTTACATAATATTCCCTAGGGTGGCATATGTAATAACTTTACTGAGAGTCAGACAGCCAATTTACAAAATAACATTTTTGTCACTTTTGGGGTTTTTAGAATGCAACTTAAAGGGGTTGTATCATTTCATTAAATGGCCTTCAGAATAAGGGGACAGAAAACACAAGCAACTTTGCAATTGGATGTCATTAGCAAAGCTGTCTTGTTTTCACAGTATTCCTTATCTTTGTTTTCTGCAAACAAACTTCTCCAGTGCTGGACAGATAGTCGGAGCCCACCTCCTTACATTTCCTTAGCTGAGGGCTCTAATAATTTACATTCCCTCTTCCTCCCCCCCCAGCCGTATTCACGGAGCTTGCAGTCCTGCCTCGCACTCAGAATTAGAGGCCGACAACAATTTCACTCTATACAGATATCTCCCCTCTCGCAATCTCCGCTCCTCACAGGACTTTCTTCTCTGCTCTCCTCTTATCAGCTCCTCACATAGTCTTCAAGACTTCTCCCGTGCTTCCCCCACATTCTGGAACTCACTGCCCCAACACATCAGACTCTCCCCCACCTTCCCCAGGTTAAAAAGCAACCTGAAAACCCATTTCTTAAGGACTGCCTATAACCTACAATAACTTAGCAGCCACTGTGCTACCCCAAAAACATGTCTGCCCCTCACCTTCTGTCTCTCTCCTCCTCCACTGTAGATTGTAAGCCCTCGCGGGCAGTGCCTTCATTCCCTCTATGCCAGTCATAAGTCATTCACTGTTATCCTTGTACTCGTTGGACATATGTATTGTGGCAGAGCGACCATCGGCAGTCGCAGGGTTCTGCGACTAGGTAGCGTACATGCCACCGAGAGCCTGGTCTCGGTTGAGGAAGCCAGGTATTGCACAGCAACTTAGGGGCTGACTTACATAAATGGATAATGTCACATTAAGGGCTGGCCTTCCAGAACAACTGCAGATTTGGGGGTTGTTCCCACTTCCAGGTCTTCGGGTTCCAGCCCTTATATTGTGCACTGGAGCACCTATTAAGGCCTCTACCACAGGAGTAGGGCGTGACAATATTGCAATAAACCAAAGAACGTGCAAAACTTTAATAAATCTCATAAGATACATGGCCGACATTAACCCTCATACAGGATGCCAGTCTCTATAAAACGAAAAAGCTTGCTCAGGATTGGTGCGACTCCAGGTCGTTCAAGATGTTCATCCGCTCACTCCGTGAGCGCGACCCAGTGTCCAAGGCATCGAATCACCCCGTGCAACGTTTCGGGGCTTGCTCCACTCCTAGGGTTCCAGCCAGGTATTGGGTGCATCTGGAGCACCTATTAAAGGCCTCCTACTACAGGAGATCAGGGGGGCGTGTTCTGCTACCTGCAGTGGTTTGTAGCAGAGGAGCTAAGAGAGGTTCTGGCCCCCAGAGGCTTGAAAGAAGCCAGGACTCAGTGGGAGACTGGGAGAAGTTGAAACAGTTTATTGTGGGTTTGAACATTAGGTCCAGCTCACGCATTAGAGAGGGACACTCTGTCTGTTTATGTTCAGTTAGTGGCTAGATGGCCTGAGGTTTTTGTTGTGTTTTCTGTACATTGTATGCATGTGCCTCAATAAAACTGGCTTTGGCCAGTCTAACACTGCTTCCTTGGAGTTAGAGTGAAGTTTGTGCCACTTCGCTTACCAAAGCAGCGACCCGCCGAGCTAAACTACCCCCCAGGACGGCCCAGGAGGGCGTCCCGATGAGAGCAAGTCGTCACATATGGTGGCATAATTGGCACAACCGAAGTGGTGCAGTGTTGGCACGAAGTGGTGCAAGATTTAAAGGGCCAGAGGCCTAATTGTGAAGCGGTACATTGAGACTGTTACTGCTGCTTTAAAAGGTTTTTTTATGCCATGGAGGAGCTGCTCGCACAGTTGGTGCAGATGACTGCCCAACAGCAGGAGATGAGCAAACTGTGGGCACAGCACATGACCCAGCAGCTCAATGATAATAAAAAACTACGGGCAGAGCTTGAGGCGGACCAGAGAGAGCTATTTAAGGCTCCAGGCCCAGCTCAAGACCAGCAGAGAGGCTGTGTCACAGATGAAGTCTGCAGAGGAGGACTTGAGTGCCCGAAGTGCAGTGCGGAGGGCGATGTGGAAGATGGCCGCAGGAGAAGACATGGAGGCCTTCCTAGCAGCTTTTGAGCAAGTAGCGGTCAGCGAGATGCTACCCACAGAGCAGTGGGCTGATGTCCTGGCGCCCTATCTGACCGGCAAGCCCCAGAGGGTGTTCTGTGACCTGCAGGACACTAAAGACTACCCCAAAATAAAAGCACAGATTCTGGCATGTATGGGGTTAACCATAACTGTTGGCGTACTGAAGGATGCAGAAGTAAGAAGGTGGATGTCTGTTGCCGAGGGCAACCAACCTGACGACTGCATGAGGAGATGTCCTGTGGCCAGGAGGCCTTGTAGTCCAGGAAAGCGTGTGTCCACGTCTGGAGAGCCCGAGTTGCAGAGGGACCTGCGTGCTGCTGTTGCTACGGGCAACCACATTCGTCAGCAGGAGCCTGCTACCACCGTCCAGCAGAGGGAGCCATGTTGGAGGTGCCATAGAGCAGGACAATGTGCTCCTGATTGTCCTCTCAGGAGAAGGCCGGAGAGGTTGCAGTCCCAAGCCCTGGAGTCACAGGTGTCTGGAGCCCCACCCATGGCTGGTATGAACAGTCAGCAGGAGAGGTCCAGACTGAACTCAGACATCAGACCCGGTAAGACTGTTCCTGTTATTTATGAGACGGGTTTTGAGACTGTCTATCAAGTCCAGGATGTATGCGGTTACCAGGGTTGGCAAAGTGGAGGCACAGACACACTGCCAGGCCTTGAGAAGAGTCCTGAGGGTGATGAGACTGTGAAAAATGGACTTGTGAAGTCTGATGGACTTAGTATGTTACCTGCTGTGTTGCCTGGGGGAGTGGACAATTCCAATGTTGCTTCCTGTGGTATAAATGCTGCGCCTATTACAGACGCTACTTATGGGTTAAATGTACATGTAACCAACAGCTATGTCACACAGCCTGGGCAGGGAGATGTTAGCTGTATCACAAGGCTAGCTCTAGTTACTACTGTGTGTGTGAAAGCAGCTAGAGGTGCTGCAGCTACTGCTGTAATGAAGGGCAGCTCAGGTCTGCCCCTGGAGGTCATTGCTGTTTGTGAAGAAAATGCAATGTGTGAACAGGCTGCTATAGAATCTGCAGGGGATTAGCTCTAGTCTGCCCCTAGAGGTCATAGGGGAGAGCAGCCCAAGTAGCACAGGTGATGTGTGTCCTGTGATGGATAGCCAGCAGTTATGTTCTGATCCTGTTGATCCCAGTGAGATGTTTGCATATTCTAATGGGAACTCTACAAGGGTGTTTCCTGAAAGGGAGGAGGCAACCCATGAATGTGATTGCTCTGCTGTCGTGTATGTGGAGACTAGGAGTGTGAATGTACTGGTTATTGACCATGGGGAAAAACCACTCTGTGAAGAGTCTCTATTTCAGAATGGGAATGATGAAAAAACTTGTGCAATGAAAACGTGTGCCAAGGAAGAATTTGTGTGCAGCCCTGATCAGTGTATTACAGAGAAGTAGATCGGTGATAGAAATCCAGATTGTGACACTGCAGGGAATGAAGAGAATGGTCATGCCGGGATCTGTAGTGCAGCTGAGTTCATGTGCTCCAAGGATTGCTGCATTTTCAGTAGCTTTTACTGCAGTAGTCACAAGGACTGTAGCGATGGAAGTGATGCAAAAAGTGAGCTGCTACAGCCCGCAAAGAGGGGTTGCTCAGGCGCTAGTGAGGGGCAGGTCAGTTTGTTGGAACCCTCAGATGGTAAGGAAATCCCCAGTAACAGAGCTGAGGTAAACAGTCAGGGTTTCCTATATGCAGAGGTTCTCAGCAGTGCCAAGGATATAACTAGCATGTATACTGAGAGTTTTCCCCTAGCGATTGTTACAGGAAATGTGATAGAAACATCTCCACACATTACTGCAGAGGATCTGCTGCTAGAAAGAGCCAATGAGAGGTGTGCACAGGGGAATGTGTCACCAGACATTAATGAAGGGGCCCATGCAGTAATGTCTGAACAGCGGTTTAGAAGAGGCGCTTTGTCTGCCCAGTCTGAATGGGTAAAACCTGACATAAGTGATGAGGTTGGTGCTGTTACTGAGCAGGTTTGCTGTATACTCTTTACAGAGGAAAGTAAACTTTTTGAGAAGGTGAATACTACTGAGAAGTTTGTTGCTAGCGGGGAAAGTGAGCTGCTAGACACAGCAGAGGAGAATGGGTGCTTCAACCCTAGGGAGATACAAGTGAGAATGAAGGAGTTTTCAGACAATATTGAAGTGTCTGGTAATATACGGGACAAAGATTCCCTAGCGGTTGTCAGTGGTAACCCCATTGTGAATGTCAGCATGTGGGCTGCAGGTGGTAACATACTTGTTGCAGAGCATGCATGGGTTGTGCCTTTGGTAGTGAGTGGCAGTAGACTGTCGGTTGCCCCAAACGATGTAAAGCAGAAGTCTAGCTCTCATGGTGGTGTTACAGACCCAAAGCTATGGGTCAGTGACAAAAATTGTATGGAAAGGTCCCCAAGGGAAAATATGGTGTCTGCCCTGACAGGTGAAGAGTCACAGGAATGGTGTGAGATGGCTCCACTGTGTAGGTGTTTTGACCCTGGAGGAAGTGTTGTGTAAGGTGAGAAAGACCTGCGGCCTTTATCAAAGGGGAGGGATATGTGGCCGAGCGACCATAGGCAGTTGCAGGGTTCTGCCACTAGGTGGCGTACGTGCCACCGAGAGCCTGGTCTCGGTGGGGGAAGCCAGGTATTGTCGGTCAGCAACATTAGGGTGCTGACCCTTATACATAGCATGGCTAATGCCCAGCCATTAAGGGCTGGCCTTCCTGGAACAACTGCGTAGGTGGTTGTTCCCACGTTCCAGTTCTTCGGGTTCCAGCCCAGGTATTGGGTGCATCTGGAGCACCTATTAAAGGCTTCCTACTACAGGAGATCAGGGGGGGTGTGTTCTGCTACCTGCAGTGGTGAGTAGCAAAGTAACTGGAGAGAGGCTCTGGCCCCAGAGGCTTGAAAGAAGCCAGGACCCAGTGGGAGACTGGGAGAAGTTGAAACAGTTTATTGTGGGTTTGAACATTTGGTCCAGCTCATGCATTAGAGAGGGACACTCTATCTGTATATGTTCAGTTAGTGACTAGACGGCCTGAGGTTTTTGTTGTGTTTTCTGTACATTGTATGCATGTGCCTCAATAAAACTGGCTGTGGCCTTGGAGTTAGAGTGAAGTTTGTGTCACTTCGCTTACCAAAGCGGCGACCCGACGAGCTAAAATACCCCCCAGGACGGCCCAGGAGGGCGTCCCGACGAGAGCAAGTCGTCACAATATGTAACCTCCCTTTTTGAATGTACAGCGTCCTGGAATCAATGGCGCTTTAAAATAAATAATAATAATAATACAGCTAGCTGCCTCCTCATTGACACTGCAGCTGTCTCTATAATCAGAAAACAACAGAATTGTGCCATGGTGCCTTAATACTGCTGTGTGTAAGGGGCAAAAAATTTCACTCTATGCAGCTAGCTGCTCCTCACTGACACTGCAGCTACTGCTACAATCCGAAAACAGCATAATTGTGCGTCAGTGCCTTATGTAAACATGAAGGGAGACGGATCTGTGCTCTGGATGGATTTAAACCTCCAGCTGTGAGAGATCAGTGCTGAGTTCATAGAAGACTGTTTAGACTGAATGCAGGCCTGTGGTATGTAAACAGCTCTTACAAAATAAGACTGCATAGGGAAAGGACAGTGATATGTGGAGGGAGTGGGCACTGGAGCCAGCATGAAAAGTGAAACACCCAGCTGGGAGGGGAAGAAACGCCCCTGGATTTCAGGAAGTGAGAGCATCAAGCTTCAAGAGAACACCCAAATGAAGAAGCGATACATCCCCTTTAAACATCTTAATGCACGATTTAAAATCTGTCACTGCTATATCTATAGCTCTGATATGTATTTTTTTGACAGATAGGTTCCTTGAACTCTCTCAATCACTAGGTCCTGGGTGCATCTCAGAGTAGTTAAACTTCCAGAGAGGTGTGGTCAGAAAATTGTTCACATCACCATACTATGAAAAACTTCTTGGGCCTTACGCATGAAAACTGTCGAGCAGTAAGACAGTCTTTGTTGCCCATAGCAACTAATCAGAGCTCAGATGTTATTTTTCCAGAGTATTATATGAAATGAAAGCTGGGCGCCCATTGATTGCTATGGGCAACAAAGACAGTCTTACTGCTAGACAATTTTCATACATAAAGTCCCTTATGTCTATACGCAAATTAGTACAGAATAAGTACATCATAAGTAAGAACATTAGGTCCATTGAAAGGAGACTGGGTTTACTTAGTGTCCTTCTCCTGCTCCAGTACCACCTCCTTCACTCCCCAAACACAGACACACACAGTTTCTTAACACCAGCATTACAGTTTGTTAGTCATTCTGATGTATAAGACAGGGCCACATGTATGAAAGTTGTCTAGGTCTAAAATTCACTATGTTGTCCATAGCAACCAGTCAGAGCGCCCCCTTTTATTTTTCCAGAGCACTATATGAAATGAAAGGGGCACTCTGATTGGTTGCTACGGGCAACATAGTGAATTTTAGACCTAGACAACTTTCATACATGTGGCCCACAATTTTCAATGTATTCCTTTTTTAAAGTTCAATTGCACGTTTGCCAGTTTATAGTTATACAAAAAATGATGCTCACACCATCCTCTTCTTAGATCCATAAATTATTAGTTCTTCTGGTCATTGACTACTAACACCTCACTATCATCTTGGTCTAGTCATGTTAAGAAACATTATGAAGACCCATAGCTATAGATGGACGAATTTCTCAAAAAATCGATTCGCCAAGTTCGAATTTTCCAACAAAAATCGCTTCGACCCGAATTTCTTAACGGAGAATTGCATTAAAAAACAGCTATTTCCTAGCTGCAGAGAGCCTGTAGGGTGTTGTAGAACGTTGCGCCATACTCAAATATGCATAGGGAGTGTGGTTTGGTCTTCATACAATGCTGTGTTTTAGTATGACACGCACATGACAGCTGCCGCTCTTAGAATCGCTTCACTCTTCACTTCTCTGGGCACCTACAGGGCAAAACTGACCAAATAACTGAAGCGGGAATGCAGCCTGACAAAGTCATGTCAGCGCCAGCTGGAAAGAACCAAGCTGAGGGCTAAGATACAACAATAGCGTCAAAGAACACAATACTAGGTTCCTGTAGTCGGCACAGGTTGCAAAAAGACGTCACAGCAGGCGTTACCCCGCGAGACCACAGCTTCTTGTGTCATCTAACAGCCGTGTTGTGACCACCAAGATAACGATCTTGAATGGTTGACTAGGCCATCCACTTTGTCCCAGATGACATCTGACAACCCCAGCCAAGTGTCGGTGGGTTTGTCAGACACAACCCTTAGTTGACATGGCCCGGGAGCAGGTCAGGGGCCCTCACCTGTCCTCAACCCGCCGCTGTTCCGTTCACTTCTCACAGCCAGAGAACTACTATGTGCTGTGGCCTCTGTGCCACTATACAGTGAGGACGTACTATTTGAGGACAGTGTGCAGCAAAAAGGTGGGGAAGACATCCGCTGCTTCTTGCAGAAGCAGGCAAGTAGTGATGAGGAGAATTTGCAATGGGGGTTATGTTGTGAGTGGTCAGAATCTGTACAGCGACACCGTTACGGAGGACGGCGGTGACAGGCAAACACTAATCGATGTAGCCGATCGCACTTAGGAGCCGGGTGAAGCAAGCAAGGCTAGGACAAGGTATCCTGGTGCCCTAGTTAAACAAGGCATAAATGGAAAATTCAGCCCACTTCATGCCTCCTTCCCCCCTCTTTACTGCCTGGGATGAAGTGGCGCCCTAGGCGGTCTCCTAACTTCGACAACACATCGTCCCGGCTCCGGAAGCAAGCGCTTCATCATCACCATTGGGAGAAGAGAGTGGCAGCTTGCGTGTTAGGCAGTGGTGCAGCCCGCAAGTTGGTAGTGTGGCCGGGAGTCAGCAGGGTGGCAGCAGCGCGAGATCAGGAGCCAAACGGCCATGATTTAGACCACCCACTTTGCAGGTCCCAGAAAGTAGCAGCACAGGGGCTCAACGGGGCCGTGGTGGTAACAGTCAGTCAGTGTGGAGCATTGGTGGTAAAATCACCTACTTGGCTGTGTGGCAGTTTTTTGACAAGACACGAGAGGAGGCGAACATGGCTATATGTAGCATCTGTGGACAGAAATTAAAGCATGACAAGGGACCTAACGGCACCACAGACCTGCATCAACATGCAGCGTCACCATACAGTGGCCTGGGAGAAACGTGATTCAGATGTGGTGGTCCATCCTGTCGCAACAGCAGCAGCACCCAGTGGCATGCCTCCCATTTCAGGCAGTCAAAGTTTCACCACCTCTACTGACGACAACTCCCTGTCTTTTACATCATCTACTGGTCCAGATGCTCATGCTCCTCGGCACTCATTGTGCCAGCAGTCGCTCACCGAGGTGCAGAAGCTGACCGTGCTCCTGTCCAAGTTGGTGGTACTGCAGTCCCTCCCTTTTCAAGTGGTGGACTCTGCACCGTTCAGAGAACTTGCCAGGAAACTTTGCATGCACTTCTGCCATTCCTACACCACTAAGCACACCCTCCTTGAGCTAAACAGAACAGAGAAACTATAAATAGAGAAAAACAGGGAGAAATCGATGAACAGGGCAAAACAGGGAAAAATATATGAACAGGGAGAAATTTATGAACAGGGAGAAATTGATGAACAGAGAAAGGCCATTAACAATTTTTTGATGATCCAAGTGGACAGGAGTACTCCCCTGTGTAATTTTGATGTCAGCCAGTCGCAGCTCATGCGTGACACCTGCCGTTTGCTCAGGCCCTTTGAGGAGGACATGTTTTTGTCTTCCCAGGGATACAGAATTAAAACGTATTCCACGTTTTCAGTTCGGAAAGATGCTGCAAAATCTTTTGGGTAGGGCTGGGATGTGGGACTTAAGAAAATAAAATGGTTGAACCTTTTGGAAAAATTTTATAAATTTAAAAAAATTTTCTTTAAAAAACAGTCAGCTTCTGCCCTTTTGAACCATACAAAATAGCCGTCAGCAAAAATATGACAAACGAATAAAAAGAACTAGATTTTTAGTTGGGGCCGCCTGTGCCGTTAAACGGGGTAAGCCATGGATAACCCCCCACATGGGAGCAAAAAGACCCGACATGGGGCAAAGACTGACGCACAGAAAGTGCTCAGATTTTTTTTTGGGCCCACCTGTGCCGTTCAGCAGAGAAATCCTGGATGGGCCCCCGGGGGTGAAGAAGCCAAATAACAAAGATGACACAGCAAGGGACTTTTGGGGGAAAGTCCCCCCCTTCCTAAGCAGAAGCGTAAAGAGTATCCCTCCAAAAAAGGGGTAAATGAAAAACAAAACCCCTTACAACGCTAACCTAAAATTATAAAAACACTCTAAAAATTAAAAACACCATTCAATCCCCTAGGGGTGAGTTTTCCCGGGGGTGGAAATCCAATACGCCTCTTTTTAACATGTTTAGTACCAATGATTTTTCATTGCCCAGATTTTTTTCTAGCACACACCACCGAAACCTTATTTCATGGCAGCTTCCGCAAAATGTCTACAACAACGTTTGCCGTATATTTTTTTGTCGCCTCATCATAAAATTTTTTTTTAAATCAACTCCCTTTCTTTTAGAAAATCTAATCCCCTTATGCTCGTTGATCCAATCTTGACTGCTCTCGGGTCGGGCCAACGTATATCACCCACAAGGGCACTTCAGCATATACACCACATTGTTGCGACACGCATGGAAAACCTTGGTATTTTAATATTGCCCTGGGGGGATTTTGTAACTCCCCCCTTTGAAAAGCAACACGTTCTGGGAATTCAAGACACGAATGGCCAGACCTAGGCTCTAGTAACATCTGTCTACTCTGATATTTTGGTTTCTTCAGATCAGAGGGAAATTAGTTGCTGGCCAAGATCCTACCCTTCAATAAATCCAACGGGGAGATCTTTTTAAAAAAATGGGGCCCTACTTACTATCGCTACCAGATCTTCCGTGTTTAATAATGGTCGCTTTTTCAAGCCAGAATTTTTGTCAAATACCGATATATAGTTACATTGAGTGTTAAGTTTTTTCTTTGCGCCTCCCTGTGTCTGTAACAATGTTTCTCGCAGTATGGTCAGGATTTCAAGACCTATTTTGGACTATTCTTCAGTGTTATATCCCTATCGCCAAAATTTTTGTAACCCAACTCCTCCATAGCCACGTATAATCAATCATTTGAGCAAATTCTCCGAGCCTTTAAAAATTGAGAACGGGCAATACCCCTAAAAATCTGGGCATGTTGGCTTTGGCGATGCAGGATTTATTACGATCAAATTTCTTTGAAATACAAGAAAAATTCAAACATTACCCCCTTTTTGAAAAACATCCCGAAAAAAATATAGAGGTATTTTAGTGGGAGGGAAAAAAAATCCCCGGTGTACTTTGGACCCGCGACAAAATCATCAACTGTGCCCCGGATCCCGACCCCCAGCAGGAAAATGTCGTCGCAAAAAAAAAACCCGCCACAAAATGGGTAAATGGGTACAGAGTAGCCCCAAAATTTTTTTCAAAGTACAGGTACAGGTTGGCATAACTTGGGGCCACAGGGGGCCCCATAGAGGGCCCTGTTAGTTGCAGGTACAATTGGTCCCCAAATGGGAAAATAATTCCTAGTTAGCACCATGTCTAGAAGTTGCATCAAAAATGCTATTTTATCATTGGTCAACGTATGGTCCGGGACACAGTGCTTCCTGGCTGCATTCATACCCTCTTCAAAATGAATGTTAGAAAACAGAGATTTGATATCAAGAGTGCAGAGCCAGGTGACCTTAGAGCAATCAAATTTATCTAGGGTCTTTAAAAACTGGCCAGTGTCTTGTAAACAGAAGGTTCACGTTTAACCATTGGTTGCAAGTAGGAATGGGACATACGCAGCAGGGGTTCAAATAGTGAGTCGATACCCACACAATGGGTCGTCCAGGGGGCTTCTCAACTGATTTATGTACCTTAGGTACCATATACAAGATAGGCACCCGCGGATTATTTTTTGTGAGAATCTGTTATTCATTCAAGGAAATAATACCCCTATCGACAGCTTCCTGCAACATGGTTGGATATCATTTTGACAGGCTATAGTCGGATCGTCAATTTAAGGGGGCCTATAGGCCTGTTTGTCCTGAAGTTGGGAATGGGCCTCCTGTAGATATGGCTGAATATCCATAATCACGGAGGCCCCCCCTTTGTCCGCTTTTTTAATAATAATTGAGGAGTTCTCTCTAAGCTCTTTAATTGCTAATTGTTCTTTTTTAGTCAGATTCTTATGAATACATTTGGGAACCAAATTCCACTTTTCAGTGACCTCTTTGGTGACCAACTGTTGAAAAACCTCAAGAGAGGCAGATTTTACCTCAGGATCAAATTGCGTATTTTTCTGCAATTTTTTAGAGATTCTTTTATTAGCTAGGCCAACAGGGTTAGACTTATCACTAGTCTGAAAAAACATTTTACATCTTAAATTTAGACAAAATTGATAGAAATCGATAGTAATGTCGAACAATCTGATCTCTTGGTTAGGTACAAAATTTAGACCTTTATCAAAACATTACGTTGGGGTATAGACAGTTCCTTAGATGAAATATTTAGAGCTAGTGAGGATTGATTTTCTTGCGGGCTCTCGCGGTTCTTTTGTCTCCGATATCTCCTATACGTGGCAAAGTGTTCACTTCTTGTTCTGTCTGTCTTTTTCCTAAAAAATCCCTTCCTGGATACGTTGCCTCTTGTCGACTACTAGTGGCACATTCGTCTCTAGAGACCGAGTCCTCTGACCCTGAAGACAAGGATTTGGAACCTGTTCTCTTTTGGTAATTGAACCGACGACTTTGGAATCGCCTCTCGTCTGCCCAAGTGTAAACACGGTTCAATGCGTAGTCTTTTGTATCTCTTTTGAATTTTCTCAATTTATTTTTCAACAAGGTTTGCTTTAATTTATCCATACTGGCTTTGAGTTCTAACTTAACTCGATTGAATTCATCCATAGATGTGGCGACTTCATCTCACAGCCACATGAGTCCAGTGGGGGCTGAACTAGAGGAGGAGGAAGACATTGGAACACAAGCAGTGTTTTGGCGAAATGAGTGTTTTTTTTTTATTCAGGTGACAGGAGAGGAACAGGCAGCTGGAGGGTTAGGAAAAACGAGGAAGGGTGACCCCGACACACCGTCGCAGTATATAGGGGAGTGGAGGCAGGGGGCCCTCAGAGTCCCCGTTCGATGGGGCCCCTGCTTTCTGTTTCCTGGTAGTGACAAACTGAATTGTCACCCTCCGGGAGAGGTGGGCTTCTGGCTCTTCACCCTTTGGACCCCCTTTTAGTCCCCAAGGGGAGGGCATTTTTTTCCAAACCCCCAAGACGGGGACAAAAATTTAAGTTCTATGGGAAAACCTATGTATCGTTGGGGCCGCTGGGGCCGTCCACCATCGTCCCAAAACTCTACAGGGCTGACCGGGGGGTTCAACGGGCTCACGGGGGGGAAACCACTGCCACGGTGCTGTGGGGGGATGGGGGGCTACGAGCCCGTACCGGGTCCAAACAGCAGCAATTTTGAGTCTGGAGTTGTTGATGGGGCAGGGTTTTTTTTCACCATTAGTGATTTAGGGACCCCCAGCAAACCCGCACCTTTAGGGAGGAAAAATGAACCTGGGGTTTTTAGGCTACCTGCTTCCCGCTACTATTCTGAAACTGCCCCCACCCCGATTACAATCGCCCGCCGGGTGCTTTCCCTTTTACCCCCCACCAACTTTACCAGGGGTGGGATTGTCAAAACCCCCCCTCCCCCCTCTCATGGGCCCTTATGTAGCCCCCCCTTATGTGCTGCCCCCCCTCACCACTTGGGTCTCCCATGCTGTTGGCCCAAATGAGCACCCTCTCCCGTTTGGGCCATTCTGTGGGTTTTATAATGCTGTTTTTCCCCCATCCCCCAATTTTATAAAAAATTTCCACTATGTTTGGGTTTTCCCCCCTTTCTTTTAATTGTCCAAGGAAAAAAAAAGGACAAACACAAACGATTTGTTTCGAAAGAAGCATGAAGAAAAATTTTGCAAAGCCTTTTTTTTTTGCATCAGGATTTTTCAGTTTGGGGAAGGAAGCCAAAAGCAGGATTTGGATCCCAAAACACAGAGAAACTCCCAAATTTTCATTTACTTATTTTTAGGTTCAACCCCCCGGGTTTTTTTTTTTGGCTTTGGGCAATAATAGATTATTGCCCAACTGAAAGGGGGACATGAAGGTAAAAGAAAAAAGGGCCCAAAATGATTGACGTCAATGAAAAATTACGGGACTCTTTTGGGGGAGTCTTACATGTATCGGCTTTTAAACAAAAACACCACAATAAATGAAAAAATAACTGTTTGCCCCCCAAATAGCAATATCCCAAAGACGGGAAATTTGGAATGAAATGAGGCGGCAGAAAAACAAAAACACGGGGTTTTGGACAAAAACCTTTCCCCCCCCAAATAAAAAATTTAAATCGGGCCCCACAAAATTAAAAAACCCCCCCCGGTTTTAAATTGAGGGATTTAAAGGATGTATGGGCAAAATACACACACCCGTATTTCACCCCAAAAAAAACCCAAAAAACCCAAGGGGAAAAAAATTTAAACCCCATGGATTTTTAAATGCCTAAGAAAAAAAACGGGATGAAAGTGAGGAATTTTTTGGGGGAAAAAATAAATACGAAAACCCCCAAATTTCACTCCAAATAAACCCCACAAAACAAGAGGAGAAAAACCCCTTGGGGTTTAAAAAAAATTCCCTTTTGGGAAAAAAACAGGTAAAATTTTGGGGGCGAAATTGGGGCGGGAAAACACCCACCCCTGGACTTAGGGGATAAACCCCACAAACAAAAACAAAATGATAACAGGGTAGCGTTTAAATGTGTACAACTGACCCCCCACTTTGTAAAGCCCTTTGGCCCCAGTTCCCTGATAAAAGAAATTTTTTTTAAAAAGGGTTTTATATAAAACACAGTTAAGAACGCGGGTTTGAGTTTAGGGGGTTGAAAACTGACACAGACTTTGGTGGTCTTCCC
Source organism: Phyllomedusa bahiana (assembly GCA_025379985.1). NCBI lineage: Eukaryota > Metazoa > Chordata > Amphibia > Anura > Hylidae > Phyllomedusa > Phyllomedusa bahiana. Next base: position 25,917 of record JAODAL010036376.1, read on the forward strand.
CATCCCCCAATCCCCTGATAAAAGCGTTTTTTTTTTATTGACTTCTTTTAGAGCAGCACCCTAGATGTTTTTGGCCGGGACAGACTTTTGGGGAAGTTTTGTGAATTTTGGTTTTGGGGGTCCTTTTTTTTTAAAGGGGTTTTTTGACATCACAGAAGCCCCGGGTCGCTGTTGGTTTCCCTGTCTCCCATTTCTTTGGAGGGTTTTCCCTTTTCTTCCCCCACATTTTCTCTGCCCCCCGTCACGACATTTTGCTCGCGGGCCTTTTTAAAAAATTAAAAAAGGGAGTTTCATTCCCACGAATCCCCATAAACTTCGACTTCGTGCGGGAACCGAATTTTTTCCAAGAAATTCTAAAAAAATTTTCCACTTTGTTTGGGATTCGATTCGCCCATCTCTATCCATAGCTCATCTTTTTGAAAAAAGGGCCATCTGAGGGGGGTTTTTTTTTAATGATTTGGGGCCTCACAACAGTAAATACTATTTAGAGAAGTGCTGCTTAATTAATAACATGCCCATTACAAGTATTGTGTACATTACAAGCAAAAAGTAGATGGCAATGTAAAGAAATTTGGAGAGAATGAATGGAGAAGGTGGAAGAAGTTCAGTAAGTAAAACCACCAGATCTAGATTCTGTGCACATACAAATTCTACAAAGTATCACTCAATTAGACCTTTAGAGCATTTTTTCCCTAATATTCTTCTTTTGATAGACAAAATAAATGAGTATTTTTAATGTTTTTTTTTTCCAGATCATCCACTTCTATTTTTTTTTTTATGCCTGTATGACATGATCCATTTTTCTTTCTTTTTAGATTAGGTCATTCTAAAATATTCAATATTCTGTTAGTGATGTGCAGACATCTCTTTGACATTTATTGTTAGATATGGAAGTTGTTAGATTTGCACTGCTCTGTATTATGTAATCCGCTCATTCTATGGTTCTGTTTACTGTACTGAAAATTGGAATAGGTTTTTTCAAAGAAAAGTCATTAAACACTATAAATCTCTGAACTGTTTATAAACCACAAACATATTTCAAGATTTTTTAGATTTCAGATTTTCATTCTGCCCAGCGTTACAGTTGAAGGTTTTCATCAAAAAATCTATTACATCTATTTTTGATGAGAAAATTGAACTGGCTGTATTCCTGATTGTGCCTCTGTTCATCAAGGCTCCATGTACCTGCCATTCATCTTTCAACCTGTAATAAGATATTTTTGTGTTGCTGAGTAGCCTTCCAAGAGCTGAATGGCTTTTTTTCCATTTAATCCAATTCATCTCTTTATCATATGGATCAATACAGCACAGGGACAACGGCATTTAAGTAGTCTTGAGATTTTAACAGGTACCTAATACCAGAGTGAATGGCTTTTTATTTTTTAATAGTCATTTATTTATATAAATGTAGTGAATTGCAGTATGGAAAAGATGTATTTAATTAAATTAACAGTGTTGCAACAAAAATGGTATATAAATAAATTCAAACAAATGCAACTGCTGAAGATAAAACATTAAAAAACACCACATTTGCACATTTAATTTATAAAATACTCATCTTTATTTGTTCACTTTTCTACACCCATTTTTGCTTTGTTTAGAAAGTTGCACCAAAAGCTGCATGTGTTTAAGGCCACATGATGAGTCCTCAGTTAATTCACATAGGGTACTGTATTTTTCATGCACTGGAGCAAGTGTAAAAAATCATGAATATGGTCTTGTTTTCATTGAACGATTCTAAAATTGTTGATAATGCCCTCTTTAAGTAAACATTATAAAATTATATTGATGTGGTTTGCTTGACAGTCTGTATAACAGGGAAGTCAGTACCCAGGTTTCTATTTACTCCACTCGCGAGTAACAAAGGCTTTCAAGGCCATAATAGCATTGAATTTCAGAGGTAGCTCAATAAATATACTGGCTAAAATTTACTATTGCTTTCTAAATCCCCATTTTTCAGATTTATCACAGTGGTTAATGCTGTTTAATAATTTTGGGGCAGCTTTAGACTTGTCTAGATTTTTTAGACCAAATATTAGTGAACGTACTTTATATGCCTAAATTTTGCAGCAGTTTTTTGGCTCAAAATGTTCCATCATGGTCATGCCCCTTCTCATGAAGCCATGACCAATATTTTGAGAGAGAAAATAGTAATTAAATTGGTTATTCTCATCCAAAGTTTATTGACATTATAAAACGATGTAGAGTTAAGTAAAATGGTAGACTATTATGAAATACATTTCTGTTGTGATGTTGCTTCCTTTAAGAGCTAGTTCTTATTTCCTGCTTGTGGATACAGTCCCTCCTACATTACCGACCAGCTCTCTATGTTGTAAAAGCAGAGGTCAGGATGCTGACATTACTTTGTGCTGTGTCTTATCAACAGCACAGGGGATTATGTTTTTTTTTTAGAGCTCTGTAGCCTTATGCCCTGATTTTAAACCTCTTCATTCAACATGAGGGCATGGATTAACCAAAAGTGTTAGTCCTGTAGTAAACCTGTGGTGATGTAAAATGCTAGCAAAATAATACCTGTTGCACAACATTTTGAATACATTGATTGAGAAAGAACAATTAATCTATGATCATCCCAGTATAAATGGACAGTTTTATACCATGATTAAATTTTTTATTTGTTATTTTAATCATAATAGTACCCATCGCTATGTCCCCCAAGTAAACTATGGCCACCAATTTCCAAAACTATTAACAACAACTTTGTTATAAAAATATAACCTCCAGTAAGAAACAAAATTTACTTTTTTATATTTATCAACATTGTTTTGTAACCCCCAAAAGAACTATATTTTCTAAAGTAAGGAATATTATTGGGAAATACTGGGAAAATACCTTTGTTCATGCCCACAGACAACAAACCTGGGGAAAACACCATACAACGCCATGACACAGATAATATTGTTCCCCGACCCCCACCTCCCAGGAAATACCAATTTAATCCTTCCCACCGACACAATTGAAAAGCAGCAAATCGCAAAACTGAACCACAGAGTAAACATCAAACAGCTTAAGCTGGTTGGATCCCCGCCCCCTATACACACCCCTTGCACTGTGATAATGTGTGGCTTGACAATACATTCAGCCTTTTTGGATATGCCCCTAAACGAAACTACCCGTTAACCGCCCCCTGCGTCTTTGAATTGGCTGCCTGCACATCTGTGTTTACACCCCTCTGAGCTGTTAAAATCGATAGTGAAACCAAGTGTCTGGCTGTCTCATATACAGCATCCCAGCTCTAGGGTGATGATCTTGGCAATGACTGGCTGTTTTTAAGTGGCTTTCTTTGGCCAAGAGGTTGAATACACCTCCTCACAGGTCCAGTCCTTAAGCTTCAACTTTGAAAAGAGGGCGTTTCATGTTTTCCTCAGATCTAGATGCAAGCCCCACCTCCTTGAGACGTCAGCATCTGAGTGTATAACATAAGGATTGCAACACAGTGTTTTTGTACAATCTGTAGTGTATAGTTTCAATAATGCTTAGCCTGGTTTCGTCTGCAAGATAGAGGTTAGGAGTTCAAGCCCCATCAGTAGGGGGGGGGGGTGAATACTCGTGAGAGACTAGAACTCGCAGAACCCGCATCTTTGTATAAACTAAAACACTACCACTGTGCACCACAAGCCCAAGTCGTACAGGTTGGAGCGAGGGTCCTCTCACAAAGCTGTATTGCTATCTCCCCACTAATGTTTTCACTTCACATGTCCTTTGGGACCGCAATCATGGAGATTCTTTACTGTAAGTCAGGGACATATTGTAGTTGAGTAAAGAACCCTGCCATGTTGTATCAGTACAATTTGGGTGAACACCACTAGAAAGAAACGTGCTGGCTGGATTTTCATTAAATTTTTTGTTGTAAACTAATAGATAAAACAGTTTGCTTGTGGAGCCTGCAGTGCTGCAGACATAACGCGATGTCAGACTACAGAGCTGTTATATCCAGACACCCTTCTGCTTCACTGTCTAACCCAAATGAAAGAAGACACTCCAGTCTAAATCATTGAGTCAATACCAACAATACCGACCTGGACAGAGACTACGCCTGCTAAGAGGATAGACACACCATCTGGACGAGGGAAGACCAGCCCAAGAATATCAAACTACATCTCCGAGAGAATTAGCAAACAGCATGGAACCGCTCAAACGGATCAAAACTCCTTTAATGACATAGGTTTTTAATAGTTCCCTCATTGCCCTGCAAATGAAGTAATAATGGGGCATTATTATTAATAAATAATTTATTTTCATTAACTGCTGGGATCATAACAATTACCTAGATGCTATTAGCCACGAACAAACATCAACCCCCCCCCCCAACAGAACATCCACACCGCCCCACCATTCCCCAAAACAACAATCCGCACTATGAGTGCCCCAGGTACCGCAATTCAACTGACCTAATAATACAACACCCCCCTACCCACCAATACAAATTCCCCCAACCTAACACACATTCCACTATCAGAGACTCACCATAACGCACATTAAGTCAATAAACAGTCACAATCAAATACTATACCCCAACAGCTTGAGCAGCAACCGACAACACGATTATCCGACCGTAGAACCAATACATTGTCACGTAATAAACGGACAGCAACAGAATACTAACATTAATAAAAATCCCCCACTACATACCCCCATACAATTGCCACCTCCACCCATCTAAAAATTACACACCCATCCCACCACAACAGCAAATCCCCCACACACCACACCATCTGCATGCCAAAAAAAACATACGCTCCATTTCACCTCCCATGAAATAAAAAAAGAACACCCACCCCCAAAAACCCGCAACTACTCCGCCCGCCTAAAGACAAAACCCTACCCAAATCCATAACCCAGCACTCAAACAACCTTCCCCACCCCCCTCCTAGATATATCCTCCTACACCACCACAACCCCACAAATAAACCCCAAAATACATACATATACCCACATACAAAACTTCACCCTTACCACCATCCCAAGCCAACCACAAAAAAACCACAAAACCACCCAAACCGCCCTTCCACCACATCCCCCCTCAAGAACCATCCACAAACCGTCCCCAAAACACATCACGATCACTCCATCTGCTTGGATACACTAGTAACGTATCCTTGCAAAACAGAAAAAGTGCCATCTGGTCTGATTGCACCAAATCAAAAAACACTGCATACTTGCATTTCTCTCATTAGAGAAACCAAACTGGATGTCAAACTATACCAAATTTTCAATAGTTTCTGGGACCAATTTTACCTTATGGGACAAAAGATGTGGCATGCCAACCAATCGTAAAATTTTGGGATTGTCTATTCAGTAGTGACAGTAGGTATTGTCAGTGGATAAGAGAACCCGGTCTAACTAAACACTCAAACAATTTATTTTAAATCGGCTCTCTACAAAAACCATTATAAGATGCACGGAGTTGATCCCATACTACACACAAACGCAGACATAACCAATACCACCCTTCCCGGTTTAACACTTCCCCCCCCACCTTAGCCAGACCCCGCCCAAGCCACTAAAATAAACTCCCTTATCACGATACCCAAGTAAATTAATGTAACAAGCCAGTAATCAACTCCGCAACCCTACACCGGCCGGAGGAACCTCCCCCCCCCCATCCCCCTTCTCCCCCACGAACAGTTACATGCCCCCTATTTAGACGGCCTATTGAGTAGTTTCCATCCACAATCTATGGAACGTCTCCCCACGATACCCCCTTTCCCCTTCTGCACAACATTAAATCAGTGGCAAAATGTGCCTACGTGATGCAAACAGCACCCTTATCAATCCCAACTACCAGCAGCCTACACCTGCAGACATGCCTGCCCGGGGTCAGCAGCCACTAGAAACATTGATTGACCCGGACTATGCACGTACACAGGCAGATCCACTAGCCGAGAGGCCGGCTCAGTTAGAGCACTTTTAGCGTGTGTAAAGGTAATTTTAAAAAAAAAACACTGCGGTGCAGCAACGCCACAGACACGGGCATGCTCTACATAAATATATAAGGTGTGTATACTTAATGTATACAAATTACAGGCTAAGGCACACTTTACAAGTTATATTATGTAAAAAAAAGTGTGCCTGTTATGTGTATGCTTAATGTTACATGAGATTGACTGGTGTGGCAGGCTGTTTTGCCAACTATTTTAAGGGGTCCTGAACGGCTTTAAAGAAGGCAACACCCAATGCTTTATTTACTTTATTATATGAGTAACTCAATGATTACATAAAACTACAAGAAGATAGTGTGATATTTGTATATACTTTTGCATTAATATAGATATAATAAATGCACGGCACGCAATAATATTGGTTACAAAGGCAAAGCACAGCATAATAATGGATAACAAATACTCCACATCACATCTATATATGGGTCCCAAGCTTTCATCAGGCATCTATAATCTTCACAATTGGCATCAAGCGGTAAGCTCGACCATCGACGATAGGAGAGATTATACCTTATACCCAACACGTCGCACGGGTGCCCCCATAAACAGTTCCCAATATTCACCAGATCTTATCAGCATCATCTATCAATAACATCAGCCGTGGGGGAGAAGGGCCAGCGAGATAAGAGAGTCTACCTGGTATCCACCCTGTGGTTTTGAGGCCGGTCCCCTTTAGACCCACAGGTACAGCTACTTCTAACTTCGCAGCAAACTTTCCCCAGCTTATATCAACTTTGAAACAAATGCTTGTTGTAAACCAAATGTTACGGCAAGCTGACAGATCAGAACTATTCCAGTATAAGGCCTGCCTCCTTCGACAAGGCCAGTACATAAGAGATTAACATGGCACTGGAAAAAACCCATGAACTAAAATGTGCCGAGCGACCCTGAACCATGAACACATTGGAGTTTCCCATGATTATTCCTCTAAACAATTACTACCCATGTGATGATTAGGACCCAGCACGAGATCTATTTGACTACTTGGAACAACCGCTCCCACAACAACTGGCCCAGATTAACAACCATGTCAAAATACTGTTATCTCCAACAAGACATTTTTAACCTAAAAGCAAAAGAAAATTTACAGCTTAAAAGACTAGACTATTACAACTATCATTCTTAAAGTAGATACAGTCAATATGAATCTTCCCGGATTGAGCATAAATCTATAAGCACACACATGCATGCTAGGACTTGTAGCTCCAGAGTAGCAGCTGTGGAACTACACTACGGGGGGGGGGGGGGGGGGGGGGGGGGGGGCCCGCCAGCTCACCACTCCAGATATTTTTCAAGATTTAAAACATCTAGTGTAGTATGCTGGTACTTGCAGTTCTACAGCATCTGTTGTGGAAATACAAGTACCAGCATGTCCGCCACATCAGCAATCTGAAAGATAAGCTACTATAGGTGCCACAAACATATAAAGTGCGCCTTCAATGATAATCTACCTACAGAGGGCATATATACCTACCTACCTAAAGGGGGCCTATATACCTATCTATCTACAGGGTCCTCTATACCTACCTACAGTAAGCCTATATACCTTCCTACTGGGGTTCTACATACATAACAAATGGGGGGCCTATATACAGCACCTACTTACTTAAAGGGGGGCAAAATTACTGCTCAGCTACTCAATGGGGGGGCCTTTATACATACCTATCACCTGGAAGGCCTCTATACCTTACTACCTAATGGTGGAACAATATAGCTATTTACCTACTTAATGGGGGACCTTCATACCTACCTGCCTGATTGGTGCATACCTACGTAAAAGGGACTCCAACTATTTGCCTTCATATTTTGAGGGTGTGCCTTTCTATTTTATGGGGAAACAAGACAAGACTAAAGTTGGGTGCACAAACGGGAGCCCCATAGCCATCTTGGGATACTTTTACTGTATAAGAGGTAGGCTCAGACTGGCCCACAGGGGAATAGGTGAAATCCCTTAAGGGCCCCTGGGCATGGCAGACTTGGAGTTGTTTTTCATCTGCATATGCATCCTCAGAAGAGGCAAAAAAGCAGAGAAAGAGAAGCAAAAATCAATATTCGGAGTATAGGAGGCATGTATAGTTATCTACAGTAGCTGTAGGGTAGGTCCCTAAAATATACTCCACCGGTGGGCCAAGAAACAGTTCAACTGGTGGGCCCCTAGAGTCAACTCCACCTGTGAGCCCTAGGCATCCCAGTACGACAATGATAAGAAGTCTAAGGGGGTCACTATTACCATTTGGGGCTCTATGGATGGGTAGTTTGTACAGACGAAGAAATTGGTAGGGAAATGCTGAAAAAGTGAGAAGTCTGACATGTATTTGTGGTAAATTCCGCAGGGACAAGTCGTGGCTGGGAGAAGTCGTCATGGCATTTTGAGTTAGATGGAGAAAAAATGGAAAGAGAATGACTCATCAGCGAAGATCTTACCTGTGAGTCCGTGATTCCTTGGATGTCAGTGGTTATTTTGTTTCTGTTTTGGATCTGTTATTTTTCTTCTATATTTTCTGTCATGTAATGGTGCCCTCAGCTGGTGTCTTACCATTATGTGGTCTCTATATGGCGGTATTGTAGGTAATATCAATGCTTGTATAGCGGCACCGCACACTTGTCCCTGATTGTAAAAGTAAGTGCATACCTGTCCCTGAACCTGAGAAACCTGTAAAGGTTTCACTTTTTCTTTCTTGCTTGTGTTTATAGTATTGTTACTTTTAGAATTATTGTGAGATGTCTGACCAAGGAAAAATTTGGAGGCAGATATTGTATGTGCTCTGGGGTTAGTGCCAGGGCTGTTTTTTAGTCTTAAACTTATCCTGCTAATATAAAACCCTCACACGGCTCCATGAACAAAAAAGTAAAAAGTGTTTGACTCTTAAAATATTGTAACATAATTATTTTAAGTGACAATTATGATTTACAAGTGCGAGGATGAGCCTGTAAAAAAAGGTGTGGCATGAAAATTAGGATTTTAGTCTATAAAATGGGGCAGCTAACCTAGCGACAGCCTCTGGTAGCAACATTTCTAGCTACACCACTGGTAGGCATTGAGGATTTTATGTAACAACAAGTGACCAACTATCAACTTCCAAGAGGACAGGATATCAAATGTCTAGATATCAGAGAACACCAAAGTAGAGGGTCTAGCAATGGCTAGACAGATGTCCACTGTACCATAGGATTTCTTAATGATGAGTGAAGAAGTTGATGCACAAAGATTAAGAGACAGATCCAAACATGCCTGCTTGTAATTATTTTGAATAATGTACCCTATCCATGTAAACAAAGTTGCAAAAAATATTTCTAATCTCTTCTAATATACTTGCAGAAAGATATTACCATTTCTCTAAAAGATTTATGTAGTCTGTTAATATAACTTACTTCATAAACCAGAGCTTAACCTGCCTACCCTAAGCTGATGTTTTCTAGGTAAAAAACGTTAGATAGTTGTTGACGTAAATGATTCAGGTAGTACTTCAAGGAAATTTTCATGACTTAGTGCAAAATATTTATTAGACCCTCTAACTATCACACATCATCTATAGTATTGGTCCCCTCATATGGGGCAGGTAGATTTCTGAGCTTCTCTGATTCTAGGTTATTGGTCTGACCACAACCTCTGAAACCCCTACAATTATAAAATTGCATTTACAAAATAACATGTTATAAAATAAAAACAGATGTAATAATATCAGGATCAATGGTGTAGCTAAAAGCTTGTGAGACCTGGTGCAAAACTTCAGCTTGGACTCCCTACCCCATGACTTTGGACCACTAGTTTTTAACAACAGGTTCCCCACTTGACGTGACGGATGATTGAGTAAGGGATTGTCTAATAGAAGAAAATTCATTTTAAATGGGGCCAAAGACAAACAAGTAATACAGCAAAAGCATCTGCCACCTCTACCCACCCTCCACCTCTCATCACCCTCTTCTCTCCACCCCAATTCTTTGTGAGGTGAACAGAAAAAAAAATCAATTGTACTTTTGTTTTTTTGGGTTCAGTTTTCGTTGGAGTTTACACCGTTCAGTTTAATTGACATGTCATCTGTATTCTGCAGGTCACTATGTATACAAGAGCCAAAAAATACTGCCACATGATCACCGGATGTCACCACTATATAGTCAAACCAGTATAGCAAGACTAATATTACCGATAAAAATAATATACATAGACCAAAGAATACCACAACATAACACTACTATATAGTAACTAAGAACATCATACTGCTACTCATCAAATCAATATATCAAGACCAATAATACTACCACGTATCACTGTATTTCATCACTATAGAGTGACTACTGCCACCATACTGTTACGCACCAAATCAAAATACCAAGACCAATATTGTCAAATAAAAACAATATACTATAAAGAGACTGAATGAAACCAATGAACAGTTACTGAACATAAACCATAACACTTTGACCACTATTACCTCCATACAGAGACCATATAGTGGTAAACACCAGTGTACGCAGACTCTAAAGTGCAGTTACATCCAGGGACTCACAGGATTCGTCTTCTCTGATGAGTCATTCTTTTTTCCTTTTTTGCTCCATCCGACCCTGACTATCATGGTGGCTTCTCCTGGCCATGATTCCCTGCAGAATTTATCACACAAACATCTTAGACTGCTCACTTTCCCAGCACCTCCCTACTAATTCCCACCTCTGTACAAACTTCATAAGGGATATAGTTTCCCATTATAGCATTCCAAATGGTAAAAATACCCACCTGGTGCCCCACAGAATAATTGTACCCTAAACAGTGAAGGTGCCCCAGGCAGATTACAGGGCCACCATTTGTGCCACCAGTAGGTGGGTACACAACCGATATAGTAGGAAGCATCCAAAATTAGCCAGGCAGATAGGTAGATGTTCCTTTTAGTAAATTAGAAAGTCAGGTACGTAGGCAGACTCTTTCTATTAGGAAAAGTCTAACTTCGGTGCATAGGTATGAAATCCCCTTTAGATAGATAAACCGATAGATAGGTAGGTCCCCATTAGGTAGCTATACAGGGTTCTCAGTAGGTAGGTAAGTATAAAGGTCTCCGACAGTAGTTAGGTGTAAAGGTATCCTCAGAATGTAGGTATAGAGGACCCCTTAATAAGTATATAGATCTCATCTATAAGTAATTAAGTATATAGTCCCTTATTGGGTAGCAATATAGGATTCCTTAGTAGATATGTATATAGTTCCCCATTAGGAAGCCCCTTGTTAGATATATAGATCCCCTCAGTAGATACTTTTTATTGCAATATTTTGAGAATTTGAAATTACCAAAAAAAGGCAGTTTAGGCGTTTGAAATTTTTTTCTTCTACTTTATTCAGTATGTGGAATTAATAATTTTATATTTACATAGACTGAACTTTTAAGACTGCGGCAATACCAATTATGTGTCCCTTTTTGTATGTTTTTTATTATTTTATTTGTAAAATGTCATAAGGGGGATGTTTTGAACTTTTAAAATGTTTTAATTTTTTTTTATTTTTACATCTTTTTTATTTTACTTGTAATCCCCTAGGGTACTTAGCAACAAGGGGGTACGATTGCTTGTACAATGTTCTGCAGTAATGAGAACAGTATACAATAATAGCTCTGCCTATGGCAGGGTATAATATCAGTAGTAACATGGCATCCATGGAGGTCTTCATTAGGCCTCTTGCTGTCATGACTACCACTTGGCACCCCACAATTTTAGGTAGGGGACGATTGCGGACTGGAACGGTGCGCAGCACTGTTACTTAATCCTTGAGATGTCACAGCCTCGTGTACAACTGCATCTAAAGGATCAAAATGACGGGATCGGAACAAATGGACCAGCATACCACACTAAATAGCCTTCAAAACGTAAAGTATGGTATGCTGTTACTTGTAGTTCCACATCTGCTACTGTAGAACTACAAGTCCCAGTTTTCCAGCCACACCAGCCAATGTGAAAGACATCACAGGGGCTGAGGCACATATATATTTGTGTGTGTGTAACGATCTGGCGGAACAACGTACGGTGAAACGCCGATCACTGGTACACAGGTGTGGATCCACTGTGATCACCGCAGGTGAGATGGTATATGGAGATAAACACCAGGGAGCGGAGTCTAAGGGTCCCCCAGTCTTCACTGGAGCCCGCCGCAAAGCAGGGCGGACTTTGCTGCGGGGAACTCCCAGGTCGCTACCGCCGACGTGGCTACCTGTGGTGACAGCCGAAGTGCAAGACAGAAACTCCAGGCACAGAAGCGGTGGTAGACAGGTACAGCCGGAAAACATATGCAGAGCAGGTTTCAGCAGGAATAAACGTACACATCAGCAGGAATACAGCAGGATACTGAACAGATGCAACATCAGGATTCAGCAGGTACTGGACAGGGACAACGGCAGGGTACACAGCAGGTACTAGACGGGTGCAAGGACAGCAGAAGATGACAGATAGGTGGTCAGGAGCTCTGATGGGCTGCAGGAACTGAACCAGCATCTCAGGGGTGATGTCCACGATAGCAGCCCTGAGAAGCTGGCAGGAGCTCTGATGGGCTACCTCTCAGAAAGAGGTACAACACAACAATGGACTGACCAAGAGCACAGACAGGAACTTCCTCTTATAGCCAGGGGTCACATGTCAAGAGGAAGGAGAACAGGACAGAAGACCTATAAAGGGCAGGAAGCTGCCGCGCGTGTGCCCTAGGAGGCGCAGAGCATGTACAGGACCCCAGGAAGCAAGAGCAACAGGACAGGCAATTATACAGAAGACCACTCAATACTTTCCCACAAGCACATAGATAGGAAAAATAATAATCACATAGCAAACAGAAAATAAATTCCTATTTAAAATATAACTTTTAATAAATATCAATATAAAAAAGTACACAATCAAAAAATATTCACAGGGCATTTATTGACATAACAAATTACATAGGATGCCGCTATGCTGTCCCCTGAACATACTACCTTAGCGGAGAACCAGCCCTGAAAAAGGGTTACCCTGCAAAAACTCCTCCACTAATCCCTACCCTTTACCCGCGTCTGGGGGATTTACACTCACCGGCCACTTTATTAGGTACACCATGCTAGTAACGGGTTGGACCCCCTTTTGCCTTCAGAACTGCCTCAATTCTTCGTGGCATAGATTCCACAAGTTGTTGCAACGATGCTCAATTGGTACCAAGGGGCCCCCAAAAAGTGCCAAGAAAATAATTCCCCACACCATGACCCACCACCACCAGCCTGAAACCGTTTGATACAAGGCAGGATGGATCCATGCTTTTATGTTGTTGACGCCAAATTCTGACCCTACCATCCGAAAATTCACAGCAGAAATCGAGACTCACAGACCAGGCGGTTTCTCCAATCTTCTACTTGTCCAATTTCGATGACTTGGGCAAATTTGGGGCCTCAGTTTTCCTGTTCTTAGCTGAAAGGAGTGGCAACCCCGGGGTGGTCTTCTGCTGCTGTAGCCCATCTGCCTCAAAGTTGCCGTACTGTGCGTTTAGAGATGCTCTTCTGCCTACCTTGGTTGTAACGGGTGGCTATTTGAGTCACTGTTTGCCTTTCTATCAGCTCGAACCAGTCTGCCCCTTCTCCTTTGACCTCTGGCATCACAAGGCATTTCCCCCCACAGGACTGCCGCTCACTGGATGTTTTTTCTTTTTTGGACCATTCCTGTAAACCCTAGAGATGGTTGTGCGTTGAAAATCCCAGGAGATCAGCAGTTTTCTGAAATACTCAGACCAGCCCTTCTGGCACCAACAACCATGCCACGTTCAAAGGCACTCAAATCACCTTTTTTCCCATACGATGGGGTTTGAACTGCGGAGATTGTCTTAAATGTATCATCCTAAATGCACTGATTGCCGCCTGTGATTGGTTTATTGAAAAAAAGTGTTAAACGACATTTGGACAGTTACCAAAATAAATGGCCTGAGGTAAATTTTCCCCTTTAGAGGACGTGTTATATTTCCTATGGGATTTTATACACTCTCTTAGTAGGGTTTTGTTCACACTTATCTATCTGTGCTGTTGTTGATAAATACTGCTTACTAAATTGCGGACTTTACCCATTGTCCCCTTTTTCCCACTCTATTGCTCACCTACATGAATATAGGGTGAAGGAAAGGGATTAGTGGAGGAGTTTTTGTGGGATTGCTCTTTTTCATTTTGGGTTCTCCACTAAGGTAGTTTGTTAAAGTATAGTTATTTCAGGTGACAGCATAGTGGCAAAAATATGAATTTGTTATGTCAAAAAATTGCCCCAGAATATTTTTTTTTGTGATTTTTTAAAAGAAAATTTTTTAAAAGTTTTAAAATTTAAAAAGAAGTATTTTCAGCAGAACACAGGCTGCCGGCACAACAGCACAGAGAGTCCCAGCAGAGACATGGCAGGCACGGACAAGCTGATGGTCCAAGGCAGTGACCGCGACATGAACTGTGACAGTGTGTGTGTGTGTGTACAAAGAAAAATAAATCACAGCACTCAACCAGGTAACGATGAGTATAGAACTTTTCGGCTCTCTAACAAAGCCATTTTCAAGAGAGCCGAAATGTCGTCTTGTAACGTGGAAATAAACACACCATTTTTTCATCTTTACCTGGATGAATGCTGCGCTTTTTTCTTTGGATGCCGAAGTTTTGAGCCTTAGACCAGGTTCAATATCGCTGCCACCCCACTTTTTTCTATTTTTCCATACTTTGGGAAGTGCTCAAATGGTTCTCTCTTTCTCTGTCTCTCTCTCTTTCTCATTGTACATGAGCACTCATCCAGGTAACGCTGAGTATACAACATTTTGGCTCTCCAACAAAGCCATTTTCAAGAGAGCCGAAACATCGTCTTGTAACATGTGGAAATAAACACACCGTTTTTTCATCTTTACCTGGATGAGTGCTGCACTTTTTTCTCTGGATGACGAAGTTTTGAGATTTAGACCAGGTTCAACATCGCTGCCACCCCGCTTTTTTCTATTTTTCCATACTTTGGGCAGTGCTCAAATGGTTCTCTCTCTCTCTCTGTCTCTATCTCTTTCTCATTGTACATGAGACTGGTTGGTGTGGTTGACATGCTAAGACTTATACAGCAGCTGCTGTGGAGCAATAAGTATCTGAATACTGTACTAGTTAGCCTTCAGAACTTAAAGCATATGTAGAGTTGTATCCTGAATCTTGCAGTTCTACAGCAGCTGCTGTATAAATACAAGTCCCAGCCTGTCAGCTACATTAGACAGTCTCATGTACCATAAGGTATACACATTACAGACGCACACTATATATGTATTATAACTAGAGATGGGCGAATTTCTCAAAAATTCGATTCGGTCACTTCGCCGAATTTTCCGACAAAAATTCGTTTCGTTCCGAATTACTTCGGCACGAATTGCGTTAAAAAGCAGCTATTTCCCGGCTGCACAGAGCCTGCAGGGTGCTGTTTGAACGTTGTGCCATGCTTAAATATGCAGGGGAGCTTGGTTTGGTCTTCATACAATGTTGTGTTTTAGTATGAACACGCAGTGACTGCCGCCGCTCTTAGAATCGCTTCACTAAAAATTCCCTGGGCTCTTAAGAGGGCAAAACTGACCAAAAAACTCAAGCGGGAATGTAGCCTGATAAAGTCAGGCCAGCGAAAGCTGGAAAAAAACAAGCTGAGAGCTCAGGTGGCAACATTAGTGACAGAGTGTGGAGGTGACGGCGGCAGCCACAGCAGCATGAGGTCAGGCAGTGGCACAATGACATTCTGGAGGTGGCAAAACACGAGGAAGCCACAGAGTGGCACAATGACTGAGAGCCCGGGGGTCATGGCGGCAGCAGGGATGAGGTCAGCAGGGCACAATGACATTCTGGAGGCGGCAAAACAGTATTAGGCCACAGAGTGGCACAATGATACAGTTGGAGGTCACGGCGACAAAG
>JAODAL010036377.1:0-41762 GCA_025379985.1 Phyllomedusa bahiana
TTTGGGTGTAAGATGAAGGTGTTGTTGCTCTCCCATAGACTTTAATGGTCATCGCTCATAATCGACTGCTCACTATCGACTATCTTGTCGATGATGGTCGACTATCGACCATCGACCGATGTCGATGGTCAACATAATCGCTCAACACTACTGGCTGGTAGACTGGCCGCTGTACGGTGTGCAGGTCGTCAAACTGGCGGAAGGAGAAGGGGTAGAATGGGTCTCTGGTGGTACTCGGGCGACGGTGGATGCTGAAGCGGAGGCTGATCCCTGATCATGACTCTGAGAGACATGGGCAGCTGAGGAATGCTTGGTGGTGGTGAAGGAGGAGGAGGCGGAGACAGAGGGTGTGACAGTGGTTGGAGGCCCGCGTCGGTCTTGCCTTTTTTGGCCAAGTGTTGCCCCCCATTTCAACTCATGCATTCGCGGGCTTTGTGACTAGACATGTTGGTGGTGGTTAAACAACTAAGGTTTTTGCCTCTACTTATGCGTTTACGGCATAGGCGGCATATGACATCACTGGGTGAATCAGAGGCTTGCTCAAAGAAGGCCCAGGTTTGAGGGGTCCTGGACCTTTTTGACGGCGATAAACGAGGAGCGGGGTTTCCGCTGACCGTGGCTGGCGGAATCATATCCGCGGACTTCTGCGACCGCCCTCTCCCTTTTTGAGGGGGGACCCGTATTGACAATACCCATCGTCTTCCTCCTCGCCAGTGATAAAGAGCTCGCAAGCCAAATCTGCTGAAAAGACCGTTGGATCCCAATGTCGTCTCATCTCAACAACACAGGTGACTTCGCTTTCCTGACATTCTGCATCCGGAGTGCGGGCTACAAGCAAGGGGACTGCAAGGCTTCCCGACCGCCCGGGATTTTGCTGATTAAACCGTTTCCCTTTCCTCCTCTGATCCCAAATCAGTAATGGCGTCGAGCGAGAAAATCATCCTTTTTGGCCCTCTTAAATCTTTTAACATGCCTTCTGACCCAAACCGCATTTGTCATCAAAGAGGTTTCAGAAATGGTTTATCCACAGTGGTGGGTACACGAGTTGACATTTGGGCTGCTTATTTTGGACGGATGTGATATGCTGATGAAAAACATTTTGCCTTGACGTGGGAGACAGGAGGTAAGACTGCTGATGCAGGTTACATTAAACCAATGAAAAACAGTTTGGCAAACGCTGTTCTTACTGAATCACAGGCCCTGACCCAGCGATGACAGGCCTGACGTCCTGCAACTGACGATCCGCTGCATGCGTGTTGTCCCCAGCACTGGAAGGAGCACCTTCTCTGTACCTCTACCCCATTTTACCCCCTCTTTGCTCTTACCACCTGAATTTGCTCCCTGTTAGAAATAAAAAATTTGAGATGTATGGAAGAGTTTTGGAAAGTTCTTATTAAAAGACGGAAAAATCACAGCTATTCTCAAATCCCTCACATCAAACCAAAATGGCTGGATTCAAATTTAACTGCAAGGTGGCTCTATCAACACAGCTGGCCTGCGCCAAAGTGAAAAAAACACGTATCTGAAATGTATACTGATAATAAAAGGTATTTTTTGGCACCTATCAATTCACCTGTGGTGACTACTAAATTGCTGTATTCAAATTTAACTGCAAAGTAGATCTATCAACAAAGCTTGACTGACCAAAAGTGAAAAAAACACCTGTCTGAAATGTATACGGATATTAAAAGGTATATTGGCACCTATCAGTACACCTGTGGTGACTACAAAGTTGCTGGATTCAAATTTAACTGAAAGGGTTTGGCTTATCAACACAGCTGCCTGCGCCAAAGTGAAAAAAACACATATCTAAAATGTATACTGATAATAAAAGGTATTTTTTGGCACCTATCAACCTGTGGTGACACAAAGTTGCTGGATTCAAATTTAAACTCGCAAAGTAGATCTATCAAAAAAGCTTGACTGACCAAAAGTGAAAAAAACACCTGTCTGAAATGTATACGATAATAAAAGGTATTTTTGGCACCTATCAACTAACCTGTGGTGACTACAAAATTGCTGTATTCAAATTTAACTGCAAAGTAGATTTTTCAACAAAGTTTGACTGACCAAAAGTGAAAAAAACACCTGTCTGAAATGTAGACGGATATTAAAAGGTATTTCTGGCACCTATCAGTACACCTGTGGTGACTACAAATTGCTGTATTCAATTTTAACTGCAAAGTAGATCTATCAACAAAGCTTGACTGAACAAAAGTGAAAAAAACACCTGTCTGAAATGTATACAGGATAAGAAAAGGTATTTTTGGCACCTATAAATTTCACCTGTGGTGACTACTAAATTGCTGTATTCAAATTTAACTGCAAAAGTAGCTCTATCAACAAAGCTTGACTGACCAAAAGTGAAAAAAAACACTTGTCTAAAATGTTTACAGATAGTAAAGGTAGTTTTTGGCACCTATCAGTACACCTGTGGTGACTACAAAGTTGCGGGATTCAAATTTAACTGAAAGGTGGCTCTCTATCAACACAGCTGCCTGCGCCAAAGTGAAAAAACACATATCTGAAATTATAACTGATAATAAAAGGTATTTTTTGGACCTATCAACCTGTGGTGATACAAAGTTGCTGGATTCAAATTTAACGGGCAAAGTAGATCTATCAACAAAGCTTGACTGACCAAAAGTGAAAAAAAACCTGTCTGAAATGTATACGGATATTAAAAGGTATTTTGGCACCTATCAGTACACCTGTGGTGACTACAAAATTGCTGTATTCAAATTTAACTGCAAAGTAGATCTATCAACAAAGCTTGACTGACCAAAAGTGAAAAAAACACCTGTCTGAAATGTATACGGATATTAAAAGGTATTTTTGGCACCTATCAGTACACCTGGGGTGACTACAAAATTGCTGTATTCAAATTTAACTGCAAAGTAGATCTATCAAAAAACTTGACTGACCAAAAGTGAAAAAAACACCTGTCTGAAATGTATACGGATATAAAAAGTAGTTTTGGCACCTATCAACACCTGTGGTGACTACAAAGTTGCTGGATTCAAATTTAACTGCAAGGTGGCTCTATCAACACAGCTGCCTGCGCCAAAGTGAAAAAACACGTATCTGAAATATATACTGATAATAAATGATTTTTTTTGGCACCTATCAACCTGTGGTGACTACAAAATTGCTGTATTCAAATTTAAGTGCAAGGTGGCTATATCAACAAAGCTGGACTGGGCAAAATTGAAAAAGAACACCTATCTGAAATATATACTGAGAATAAAGGTGGAGTTTTGCACCTAAAAAATTTAGACTGCAGTTACTAGAAAAGATCTGTATCCTAATATAAGGCAATGCAAGGTCTAAACAAAGTTTTGGCTGTAAAATATCCAGTATCCTTTATAGAGCTTGTATGTGTTTGCCCGCGGGGCCCTCCCCACCACTCCCTCCCGTGACTTTACAGCGGTAGATGCTCCTTTAAATTTCCCTGCATACCTACCTAAAATCTGCAAATCTCTGATCTAACTAACTTCTAAGGATCACAGCTAAAAGTAGAGCTGTCTCTGTGAAAAAATAAAATAATTTTGCTGAGCTGTTTGCTGAGCTGTTTGGACAGAGGCAGAGCGCACGTCCTACTGCTATGAGACGCTGACAGACACTGATCATGAACAGGAAGGGCTGTTCTATGTAAAACGAGGTCATGTGATTTTTCCAGCCAATCGCAACCATACACAATCCACTCATGACGTCTCACACACATCTCACCCTGCTCTATTCTGTAAGCTGATTTTTCTGGCCCCCAAAATGACAGGAAGGCCGAAAATGGCGCGATATTAATAGATTATGCACAGATTTTAACCTAAATTATCGCGTGATCTAAAAAATCCGATCAACGTAAATACCGTGCCGATTTCAACTTTGTCGATAATAATCGCTCAACACTAATCCTTGTGTATAGAATTTAAAATCTAAATTTCGGGTTACTATAAGTTTGAGCATCTAGATAACTGAGTGTATACTGACTCTTTGAACAGTGTTACCGAATTTTAGATTTTTTTTATCTGCATGTACCATATGTATATAGTGATGATGATAATAATAATGAAATTGCACTTAATTTGAGCACTGGTGATTTAAGCCACATGCAGCCTAAAGCCAGTCAGGAGTTGCCAGGGGACCCTGGGTTGAAGGAGGGACTGGCTGCAGACATACAGTCCACCATCTCAGGCAGTGATTAGTTAGTTGTTGTAGTAGCTTTTAGTGCTTAGAGGTTCCAGTTGTACTAGCATAAGGTATTATCTGTCCATCGGCTGGCAGTTGAGCAGAGGCAGGCAGAGGTCAGATGTACCAGGTCTAAATGGAGAAAAATACTCACAGACAAGAAGAAGAAAAATCAAGAAGAGAGACCCTGAGTAAGGGACAGGCAGAAACACAAAATAAGGCAGTGAGAGGAAACTGTAAGTATGTAGCCAGTTATAAGGTCCAGAACTCATAGGAGAATAGGGAGCCCTTAGGCCTAGTTTACTAGAGTAAGTCAACTGTATTGCTGCGGTGCCTGGAGGATCACCACAGAAGTGCAGGCAGGCAAAACTAAAACACTAAAACTGATACTAGGGCATGGGTCAGCCTCTGTTGGGCAGGCTTACTTATATATTTCTTATAAACGTTATACCTCATATGTATGTAACCTGGGTGTGCATTCCCTGTTGTATGTCTCAGACCTTTTACCAAGTATCTCATAGTCACACTATTGTACGTCACTGTTCTGTGTCATATTTGTATGCAGTGCCTCATAATCACACCACTCATGTACCACTGCATTGCCTGATGAAGCAGTTGTGATAACTGCGAAAGCGTTGCTTTTAGATTAATAAACAACCTTAACTATTGTTTGGGTTTTATGTACATACCTTTAAAAGGTAAATGCTGGATATCGACCTCCTTAAAATTTTACGGCTGTAAGTTTTATTCCATAAAACATGTCCACAGTTCTGCCTCATATTTCCTGTATATTATGTCTGGAGTATTGTGCATCTTGCTAATAAAATGGTAGCAACTCCTCTATCATGCCTACCTCATCTACCTTCTACTAGTATCCTCTACATATCTCACATCTCATTTATATATGATGCCTCTTATGCAGAGATAGAGCTGTCTTATATACAGCAGTGCACGCAGGCCCACCAACCTTTTCTTTGTTACAGCGTCAGCACCATTTACAGTGCATATATAGTATATGTGTTTAAATATATTATATATGTGTAAATATATAAATACTGTATACTGTATATATATATTTATCTGACAAAAGTGAGTGAGAGTGTGCCCAAAGTGTCAATATTGTGTCCACCATTATTTTCCAGCACTGTCTTAACTGTCTTGGGCATGGAGTTCACTAGAGCGTCACAGGTTACAGCCACTGGAATCCTCTTCCACTTCTCCAAGATGATATCAGGGAGCTAATGAATGTTAGAGACATTGCGCATCTCCACCTTACGTTTAAGGATGTCCCACAGATGCTCAATGGGATTTAGGTCTGGAGACATGCTTTGTCAGTCCAGCACCTTTACCCTCATTTTCTTTAGCAATACATTGGTTGTCTTGGAGGTGTGTTTGTGGTTATTATCATGTTGGAATACTGCCCTGCGGCCCAGTTTCCAAAGGTAGGGGATTATGCTCTGCTTCAGTATGTCACAGCACATGTTGGCCTTTGTGGTCACAATGTCAATGAAATCTCAATGAACTGTAGCTCCTCACAGCCAGCAGCACGCATGCCACCGACTGCAGACTATGAAACCCCTACAACCATGCTTGACTGTAGTCAAGACACAATTGTGTTTGTACTTCTCACCTGGTTGCCACCACACACATTTGACACCATTTGAACCAAATCAGTCTGTCTTAGTCTCATCAGACCACAGGGCATGGTTCCAGTAATCCATGTCCTTAGTCTGCTTGTCTTCAGCAAACTGTTTGTGGGCTTTCTTGTACATCATCTTTAGAACAGGCTTCCTTCTAGGATGACAACCATGTAGACCAATTTGATCCAATGTGCAGCATGTGTTTATGAGCACTGACAGGCTGACCTCCCACCCCTTTAACCTCTACAGCAATGTTGGCAGCACTCATACATCTATTTTGAAAAGACAGTCTCTGGATATGATCCTGAGCATATGCACTCAGCTTCTTTAGTCAACCATGGCGAAGCCTGTTCTGAGTGGAACCTGTCTATATGCAGCTCAGTTTCAGGGTATTTGGCAGTCTTGTTACAACCCAGGCCATCTTTATAAAGAGAAACAATTCTTTCTTTCAGTTCTTTGCAATGAGGTGCCATGTTGAACTTCCAGTGACCAGTATGAGAGAGTCATGGCATTATGGAGGAAAAATAGCAAATTGGGCAGAATTTGTCCATTTTCACTTCGGGGTGCACTCACTTTTTTGCCAGTGGTTTAGACATTGATAACTGTGTGTCGAGTTGTTTGAGGCTACACCACATTTACACTGTATACAAACTAAACACTGACTACTTAATATTGTATCAAAATGTCATATCTTCAGTGTTATCCTATGAAAAGATATAATACAATATTTACAGAAATGTGAGGGATGTACTTACTTTTGTGAGATACTGTATATTTACGCATATATATATATATATATATATATATATATATATATATATTATATATATATATATATATATACTGTAGTGTCTCCCTGTTTTGTTCCATTCCATTTCCTGACGTTTCTATAATGAGCGCCTGAAGCCCATAGAGCTCCTGGTGCCAGGCTTTATATTGCTTCTTCCAGGTATGTGTAGTATAGAGATATATGTGTCTGTTCTGTGTATGAACACTGCTGCTTGTGTGAAATATTCTGGAAGTCTTTAATTCTGCCACCTGGCAGTAATATACTCCATGCTGTACTTCTCGTACTACTTCTGGCTGCCTCTTTCTGTACCTCACTATGTCAATTACTGTACCTGGCATATACCAAGACAAGCCCCACACAAACCTTCCTGACTATAAATGTTATGGCTTATATATTATCTTTTGTCTGCTATGTTGTATATTATTTTTCTATATATTTGTTGTTTCATATATTTCAGATTTATTCTTTTTGAGAGCTACAGTTATTTAAACGGGTTATTTTTTTTTTTTTTGCCCAAGGGCCTCCACCAACCTTAACACGGCCCTAAAATAAACAAAGAAAGCAAATCCAACAAAAAAAAGAAGAAAAGAAATCATTGAGGATTTAAGATACAGTTATAGGTAATAAAAGTGGACATATATTCTTAGAATTTGATTCTAAGGTTTCCGTTTGAGGGTAAACAGTGGCGCTGTTGTCATTAATCATAAAGGAAAGATACATCAGATGCTTTGCAAAAAGAGGCCCGTAATGCTGAAACTCACATTGAAGTCATGAAATGGCTGCAATGTGGTTGAGACATACAAGGACAGAGACATTCCAGAGAGATAAATGCTGGGGTGTTTACAATATGATCCTTTTTCCCTAGACTTTGTGTTATTTCATTAGATTCAATGTCATTTTGATTTTGTGCTCTCTTCAAGGCTACCTTTTTCAAAAGTGGGAAATTGTTGAAAGTGTTCAGGATTCAGTCTGACAAATTTTAGCCTCTCAAAGGAGGGTCACTTAGTGAATTCATATTATCTGGGAAAAAATATTCCATCAATCATATTGTTGTGACCCCGTCTCACCTTTACTGTTTATCACCTTCTATTTTTTCATGACAAACTGCACATGCATTGTTATTTATGGCTCCTTTATATTCCGTAGCCAAGATATATTAGAACAAAAAAGTGATTAAACAATAGGAAAAGTAAATGTGCTGCATAAGTATTATATAAGTAATAGTTGGCTTCTTGCTTATGACTTGATTAGATTTTGACAAATACACCCAAGTGCTCCTTAGTGACAGCCTAGATGATAGTATTAAGGATGATGCATATTTCGTTCCCCGTATACTTTAATCCAATTTGCAGCATTAACATAATTTATGACAATCACTAAAATGAGATCACAAGAATAAAAAAGCTGTTAGCTGTTGTATAAAAATTAGAGTCTTAGCTTGACTTTCCTTCACCTGGGGCAAAGATTACGTTTTCTGCCCTAGCCATTTATCTAAATACCCTAGCCAAGGCATAGTAGCTGTCACGGCGCTCGGCGCCGCGGCTCGCCATGGCCGTCCCCCTGCGCTTACGGGGTCCGGCGCGGTTGCCGCGGCTGCCCGCAGCCGTTGTCCTTCTGCTCTTGGCCGGGAAACCCCGTACTCACCAGTCCCCGCTCCTGTGTCTGGATCTGACAGCCGTCGCGCGGACCCGCTGCGCTAGGGCGTGCGCGCGACGGCTGGTCTGGATTTAATGGGCCAGCGCACCGTTAATTAGTTATTGACGGCCGCTGGTCCTATATAAGGATTATGCCCCCAGCACTCTCTGCCAGTTTGTTGGTGTGCATTAGCAAGTCTTGAGAGTGTTCTAGTCCTGTCTAATTATCTGTGTACCAGTCCGTTTCGCTACGTTTCCTGACCTTGCCTGTTTGCCGCCTGCCCTGACCGTCTGCCTGTTTCTGACCACGAACCTCTGCCGCCTGCCCTGACCTCCTGCCTGTCCCCGACTACGTCTCTGGATTACGATTCTGTACCACGCAGCACCCTGGCCGCCATCGCAAGCAAGTCACGTCAGGGGTAGCGACCTGGTAGCCTCACACCGCAGCAAGTCCATCCCGCTTTGCGGCGGGCTCTGGTGAAAACCAGGTGCTACTGGCGTTGCTTAACTATCATCGCTTGCGGTGGTCCAGCGAATCCACCTCCGCATTACAGTAGCTTGTTTATATTGTAGGGTTTTGGTACATTGTCCCCTTTAAAATATGAGATTTGCACACCAGTATATAGCAAATAGGTTCAATGGACATTCCATTAAATTGTGGCACAGAAATCTTAGTGGTTGAAAATCATAATTGAGGCACAAGAGCTTAGTGGTTACATTCACACTAGGTGGCACTTTTACTTAAACATTACATGGAGACACAGCACTAGCAAAAGGAATAACGACATCCAATGGCTAGAAGACTGCCTTGGGTTCTCTTTACAGGAGCCCCTTCCAGGTTTGTGTTATGGCGCTTTTATCTGGTGACTACTCTTATTTATCAGACCCTGTTCTTAAGAGTTTTGATCTTTAAATAGTTTTCCTCCAAAAACGCTGCTCGGTAGGCTTCCTTTCTCTACCAGTGCCACTAGGACTCACTAAGGCCTACCTCTACTTGACTCCCAAACACACCTGGACTTGCTTCTATGTAGTCCACTATAAGGGATTCAACTTTACCACTCCTTGCACTATCTACCATAACTGTCGTACCATTCCTAGGACTGTCCAAACCAGACTTATGATCTAGGTTCTACCAACTAAACTACAATACTTATCTTAATTCGCAGAGCTGTGTGACTGTGCTGTTACTACACATCATAAATCACCCTACTGGTCTGTCCACATGGCAGTGACAAAATACCAGTCAGATTCTGTCTTAAGAATCCAGACACTATTTTGTCATATTTTGGATGGTTTTGGGGAACTGTTCTATCCACAGTTTGCACATACAACCAATGCACATCTTCAGCCCGAACACCGGGCGGAAGATTGTTCATGCTGAAAGTTTTTCGGAACGCCAACTGTGTAAAAAAACCATCTGGCAGAAAAACTTCCAAATCCCTTATTAGCAATTCTGAGACACCCATGCATATTTGGTAAATCCGCAAAATTGCTTTTTTTCAGAGATTTGCACACATACCTTTGTCATGTCTTTGAAACAACAATTTACCAGTGCCTGAGTCTATCGTGGTAAAACCCCTTTAAGCCAAACCTTAATCCAATAGAAATGTTGTCAAAGGACCCACCAACATTTGAAGCTGACCAATCATTAATTGCCAGAAACATGTTAAAGCAGTTATTGCTGCACAGAGGGTTATACCAGAAACTGAAATCAAAGGTTCACATACTTTTGACACTCACAGATATGTGATATTAGATTATTTCCTCAATAAATAAATGACAAAGTCTAATGTTAATGACTTATTTGTTTGATTTGGTTCTTTTCATCTACGTTTACAACTTGCGTAAAAATCCAGTTCCCATCTGCCTTACATTTTCGTAAACCTCAGAGCACCTGGGACACACGTTGGTCACTCAGCACCTGGGAGATATTCTTCATCAGCTCCCTTAGCAAGGTTACTAATCTGGGTTTCCTTTTACTTTACATATCAGCCACCAATGTTTAAGTTGTCTAGTCCTTCGTTGCAGATAATTATAGTCATATAGAGCACAGAATCAGTATTATTCTTATTACTGACTTACAAATTAAAAACATCATGCTATAATACAGTCTGAGTGAGACATTGAGTTCAGATAGTCTTCTACTTTCTACATTCTGGTATGTGTTATCATATAATATGCCATATAGTCTAAGAACTAGCTTTTATTGAATTTACGATTTGGGACCGATCATATAAGCATCTGTTGCTCCATTGGTATTGGATGATTGTAGCATATACACGAATATTTAAATGTTTAGTTTATTATGACTGCAATAACATGGTCAAGCTGCATCTTCTACAACTTGTTTGTGATGCCATAGAACCAGTAAGCAACACACATTGGCCATCACGTGACTGGCCTCCACACGTTGCAAGGGCTGCATTCTTTATTTGTTCCTGTAGAGTACATCTGCGATTCAAAAAACAACTTGCAACTTGAGTGAAGATGAGTTAACATTAAACAGCAGATACTGGATGCTATCTAAAGTAACCATTATGTAAGGTTGGGGAACAGACCAAGAATGATAATAAATAACAAGCTTCTCCTTGGCAGAGACCAAGAGCTGATATTTTTACCAAACACATGGAAAATATAAAGCTTTCTAAAATGAATTCATTTATAGTGTTTGTGAGTTAGTTACAGAAAGCTGTCTCTGAGTAACATTATGACCCAGGCCTTCAATAATATCGGGGACGTAGACTAATACAAGATAGGGTCTAAGAAAGACAAAACCTTAAACTTACTTTCTACATGTACTCCACTTTTTCACATATTAGTAATACCACCAATGGTCTATATATTGGAGCCTGCTTGCTCCTCCTTTGTAGCATTGCATATAGTAGTTTAAATAGACCAATTATTGCACTGTTGCTTTTTATCACACTTTTATTTTCTCAATCCATATATAAAACACGATGGGAGACTTGTATGAATGGGGCTGCACCAGATATCTGCCGTCTTTACAGCACAATATCAGGCGCAACCCCGTTCATACATTTTTATGTATCTCCCACACGCCATTATCAGGCGCATTACAGAGGGCCTGTGGCACTTTGTAATGCGCCTGATCTCGGGGAGCGTGCGGGAGGCGGGGCGCACTAGAACCGTAGCGAATATTTGTAGCATATTTGTCGCTCCGCTATGGCATTTCTAGGCACATTACTGCTGGAACAGGTATACCATGTTTAAAGTGGTATACCTGAGCCAGAATTGGCTTACAAAGGCTAGAATGATCCGCTGTAGAGCGGGTTCATACATCAGGCGCTTTTCTAGACTAAAGTTAGGCGCATGAAATTTGGCGTGTTAACGCCAAATTTTATACATGTTCCCCTTCATGTAGATTTTCAAAACACCAACAAAACATAGAAAAAGTGGTATACTTAATTTGAGCTGAACAGACGTTCAATCACAGTCCTGGCTCCAGTCTGCTAGCATGGAGAAGCTTGGACAGCCAGCTGTGCTGCACAAAGATGCAACGTTAGGGGGGTAAGTCACACCCCCTTTCTCAAGCATATGTGCCACTGTTGTTTACCATCCTATATATAACACATAGTTAACCATTTCAATACTGCATGATTCCACGCTACTTATTTCACTGTCAGAATGCTCTAAAATTAAGGTCTTCATTCAGACATTTTGGGGTCTTAGATTCCAGTGTGACTATCCAATATGCCTCTCGTCTTAAAAGACGCTGATTAACCTGCTCTATATCTTTTCCTTTAACCTCTTCCAAAATGCACCATCTCAAATCTGTTCCATTATGTTGGCCATCAAAAAATGTCTCCCAACAGTTTTTTCATCAAATTTCCTACCTGCTTTCTTTTCCTGCATTGGTTCAATAGGTTTTACTCCTTCTCTACCTGTTCCCTTTTCTGTCTACATACTTTGATGGCCGATTGATGTTCATTCAAACGGACTCGTATGCATCCATTTGTTTGACCTATACATGGATGTGTACATTGATTATTAAGTCTTTATTTACAAATATTCCCTTTGAGGAAGAAATCACAGTGGTCAGGGAAGCACTATATGCAGATTCTACACTGACGAATGCAAATGTGGCATTTTTACTGTCTTTATTGAATATTGTTATTGCAAATCATTTTTTTCTGTTTCGGTCAACAGTATTACTTTCAGCTGCAGAGGACCTCTATGGGATCCCCTGTCGCTCCAAGTTATGCAAATATTTACATGTCGAGTTTTGAAAGAAAGACATTTTGTATTAAATTATAAATATGAAAAACATGACTCATATATGTTGATGACATGTTTCTCCTGTGGAATGATTCTGAAGATCTGTTAATGGAGTTTTTCCAATACCTGAACAGTCAGCAACCTTTGATTCAGTTTTCCATTACTAAAAGTGAAACTATGGCTCAATAATGTGACATAGAGGTACAGAGACAGGGTAAAACATTGTCTACTTCAGTGTACAGTGCCTTGCAAAAGTATTCGGCCCCCTTGAACTTTTCAACATTTTGCCACATTTCAGACTTCAAACATAGAGATATAAAATTTAAATTTTTTGTGAAGAATCAACAATTGGGACACAATTGTGAAGTGGAACGAAAGTTATTGGATATTTTAAACTTTTTTAAAAAATAAAAAAACTGAAAAGTGGGGCGTGCAAAATTATTCGGCCCCCTTAAGTTAATACTTTGTAGCACCACCTTTTGCTGTGATTACAGCACATCGAGAGACTGAAATTCTTGCCCATTCTTCCTTGGAAAACAGCTTGAGCTCAGTGAGGTTGAATGGAGAGCGTTTGTGAACAGCAGTTTTCAGCTCTTTCCACTGATTCTCGATTGGATTCAGGTCTGGACTTTGACTTGGCCATTCTAACACCTGGATACGTTTATTTGTGAACCATTCCATTGTAGAATTTGCTTTATGTTTGGGATCATTGTCTTGTTGGAAGATAAATCTCCGTCCCAGGTCTTTTGCAGACTCCAACAGTTTTTCTTCCAGAATGGTCCAGTATTTGGCTCCATCCATCTTCTCATCAATTGTAACCATCTTCCATGTTTCTGCTGAAGAAAAGCAGGTCCAAACCATGATGCTGCCACCACCATGTTTGACAGTGGGGATGGTGTTTTCAGGGTGATGAGCTGTGTTGCTTTTACGCCAAACATATCGTTTTGCATTGTGGCCAAAAAGTTATATTTTGGTTTCATCTGACCAGAGCACCTTCTTCCACATGTTTGGTGTCTCCCAGGTGGCTTGTGGCAAAGTTTAAATGAGACTTTTTATGGATATCTTTGAGAAATGGCTTTCTTCTTGCCGCTCTTCCATAAAGGCTAGATTTGTGCAGTGTATGTCTGATTATTGTTCTATGGGCAGACTCTCCCACCTCAGCTGTAGATCTCTGCAGTTCATCCAGAGTGATCATGGGCCTCTTGGCTGCATCTCTGATAAGTTTTTTCCTTGTTTGAGATGAAAGTTTAGACGGACGTCTGGGTCTTGGTAGATTTGCAGTGGTCTGATACTCCGTCCATTTCAATGATTTCAGTGATCCTTGGGATGTTTAAAGTTTGGGAAATCTTTTTGTATCCAAATCCTGCTTTAAACTTCTCCACAACAGTTTCACGGACCTGCCTGGTGTGTTCCTTGGTCTTCATGATGCTCTCTGCGCTTTCAACAGAACACTGAGACTATCACAGAGCAGGTGCATCTATACGAAGATTTGATTACACACAGGTGGATTATATTTATCCTCATCAGTCATTTAGGACAACATTGGATCATTTAGAGATCCTCACTGAACTTCTGGAGTGAGTTTGCTGCTCTGAAAGTAAAGGGGCCGAATAATATTGCATGCACCACTTTTCAGTTTAAAATATCCAATAAATTTCATTCCACTTCACAATTGTGTCCCACATGTTGTTGATTCTTCCCCAAAAAAATTAAATTAAAATTTTATATCTTTATGTTTGAAGCATGAAATGTGGCAAAAGGTTAAAAAGTTCAAGGGGGGCGAATACTTTCGCAAGGCACTGTATACAAAAAAACATAGATCGCAATAATGTTCTGCATAAAAAATTTTCACTCCCCGCAGACGTTCAGGGGTATTCCCAAAGAGTAATTCGTCCAGGCAAGACAAATTTGCTGTACCTCGGAAGCCTACATTTCTAGTATGCATAAAATCATGACCAAGTTTGGGGAAAGAGGGTAAGAAAGAGAGGAACTAATGAAACTTGGTACCAACTTGAATTTGATTACGCATTTGATTTTTTGTGAGAGAAAAAAGAAAGAAGAAGTGCCTTTATTTTCCTGATGGAGGGGTTTACATGCTTCTGCATTTTTGTGTCTAAAGTGCATTTTTTTGCTTAAGGGTGGGGACCTAAGATTGTTGGACTTTAGCTTTGGAGAGTTTAGAAAGAATAGTATTGTGCTAATTTTTCTATTTATACCTGTATATTTCTCTTTTTGTAACATCCCCATGAGTTCCATTATTGACAATACCGTCCAGTGCACATCCTGTGCAATGTATGGAATCCTTCAACAGCCGTTTGAGGGTGTATTCTGCTGTGCGAGATGTGTGCACACTACTCATTTAGAAACCTGGATCCTGGATCTAAATGAGCAAGCAGAAACACTGAGATTCATTGGCAACTTGAAAGCGAGTTTGCTTCCCACTGAGCAAGCACTTGCTGGGGTCGATGTTGGTGAGGATGGCAGCATGGAGGTGCAGGGGCATGAGGTAGCTAGCATGTCAATTCTTTTCAAGACGGACCCGAGCGGCACTTTTGAAATACGCAGCGGCGATCTCTCATGTGAACGCCGCTGCCTCTTCCTAATAGCGAGCAGTGATAAAGTCACTGCTAATTATTAGATCCGTCTTGGGGACCGACAGATCTACAAAGCGCTTGTAACACGGAGTGAAAACTCAGTGTGAACAAGCCCTAAGAGTGACAGAAAAAAAATTGAGAGGCTAAAATACTTCATTCCTTTCATGTTCTCACTGCCCCCAATGGTACTGCCGCCTGATCTTGTTGAACCGGAACCTCCATGTTCCCCATTGCCATGTTCTCGCTAACACAAAATGGTACTGCCATCTAATCTTGTCGAACCGGAAGCTCACTGTTCCCCATTGGCATGTTCTTGCTGCCACTAATGGTACTGCCGTCTAATGTAGTCCAGCCTGCAGAGTCGTAAGTTCAAGTTCTTGGGCCCTGGTGCAAAAAGTGAAATGGGCCCCCCTCCCCACGTTACCAGGGCTGCCATCAGTCATCTATGAACCGTTTCAGGGCCTCATACAGCCAAATCAAATGGGGCCCCACAAATTACTAGTTTCTATTTTTTAACATATCAGTGGGCCCCTCTTTGATTAGGGCCCCAGACAGGAGTACTACCTGTGCTGTCCTTTTGGCATCCCTGCCAGTTACCATGTGCCATGTCCCATACCGGTGTCTTCTTATGTGTCAAAGGGGATTTTGGGCCCCCTCAGGATGCAGGGCCCCGTAGCGGCTGCTACCGCTGCACCACCTATAACTACGCTCCTGCTAGCTGAACCCCATGTTCCCCATTGAGATGTTGTTGCTGCCACCATATATATCACATGTACAAAGCTTGAAAGCAGATGCGTAAGTTCAAGTTCTTGGGCGCTGGTGCGAAAAGTGAAATGGGGTTCCTGCAAGTTACCATGTGCCATAACCTCAAACAGTCACACTCCAAACTCCACTATGGTGAAGATCAAAGAGCTGTTGAAGGACACCAGAAAGCTTGTAATTGTAGTCCTGCACCAGGCTGGGAAGACTGAATCTGCAATAGGCAAGCAGCTTGGTGTTAAGAAATCAACTGTGGGAGCAATAATTAGAAAATGGAAGACATACAAGACCACTGATAATCTCCCTCCATCTGAGGCTCCACGCAACATCTCACCCCGTGGGGTCAAAATGATCACAAGAACAGTGAGCAAAAATCCCAGAACCACATGGGGAGACCTAGTGAATGACCTGCAGAGAGCTGGGACCAATGTAACAAAGGCTACCATCAGTAACACACTATGCCGCCAGGGACTCAGATCCTGCAGTGCCAGATGTGTCCTCCTGCTTAAGCCAGTACATGTCCGGGCCTGTCTGACGTCTGCAAGAGAGCATTTGGATGATCCAGAAGAGTATTAGGAGAATGTCATATGGTCATATAAAACCAACTTGGAACTGTTTGGTAGAAACACAACTCGTCGTGTTTGGAGGAAAGAGAATGCTGAGTTGCATCCAAAGAATACCATACCTACTGTGAAGCATGGGGGTGGTCACATCATGCTTTGGGGCTGTTTTTCTGCAAAGGTACCAGTATGATTGATCCATGTACATGAAAGAATGAATGGGGCCGTGTATTGTGAGATTTTGAGTGCAAACCTCCTTCCATCAGCAAGGGCATTGAAGATGAAACATGGCTGGGTCTTTCAGCATGACAACGATCCCAAGCACACCATCAGGGCAACGAAGGAGTAGCTTTGTTAGAAGCATTTCAAGGTCCTGGAGTGGCCTAGCCAGTCTTCAGATCTCAACCCCATAGAAAACCTTTGGTTGGGTGTTGAAAGTCCGTGTTGCCCAGCGAAAACATCACTGCTCTAGAGGAGATCTGCATGGAGGAATGGGCCAACATACCAGCAACTGTGTGTGCCAACCTTGTGAAGTCTTACAGAAAACATTTGACCTCTTTCATTGACAACAAATGATATATAACAAAGTATTGAGATGAACTTTTGTAATTGACCAAATACTTATTTTCCACCATAATTTGCAAATAAATTCTTTCCAAATCAGACAATGTGATTTTCTGGATTTGTTTTCTCATTTTGTCTCTCATAGTTGAGGTCTACCTATGATGGCAATTACAGGCGCCTCTCATCTTTTTAAGTGGGAGAACTAAATACTTTTTTCCCCCACTGTATTTGTGGATCACAAGAACGCACTGGTATACTTCAGCGCTATGTGGACTTAAAATCAGGCAAAACTATACTTTTTGGCGTTGTAAGATTTAGCAACAGAGAGAACTCTACTTCCTGGATCTACAGTATATCTGAATGACAATAACACACAGTATATTTCAGTATTTCACAGCCAGAACTGAAAAACATGAACTTTTCTCCACTCAGTATAATTTTCAGCAACCAACCACTGTTTAAAATATATTTCTTTGTATAGGAGATTTAAAGACGGTTTGTTATACAATTACTGAACCCCCAAAACTGCCAAAATGAGTTTTTCTTCAATCGGAATAATTTAACCAACCACTATTTGAAATAATAGTGGAGATTTGATAACGGTGTCTTATGCAATAACTGTACCCTAAAACTACAAAAATGAACTTTTGGGCACTCAAAATGATTTTCACCAAGCAACTACTATTTGAAATAGATTTTTTTCTATAGGAGATTTGTTAACGGTGTCTTATGAAATAGCTGTACACCCAAACCAGCAAAAATTATTTTTTTCCTCCATCAGAACTATTGCTGTCTCTGATTCCCTAAGCTTGCTGTACACCTCCCTAACTAACTTCTTAACTAATCTAAATAGCAGCTTTTCCTGTCCAAGATCTCTAATAAATCTTGTGCTTGCATGCATGTATGCAAGCAAGCAGACAGAGAGCAGTCCGTTCACTACAGAGAGTGAACTGGAAATGGCATTCACAAGGGAATACAGTGAAATGCATATAACAGGGTCATGTGATTTTAGCAGCCAATGAGAGCTCTACACCTAAGCGATGACATATTTGACACTTCTCTGCTCTACACTCATTGGAGGGCCGGCAAAAGTGCAGGAAACAGCAAAAATTAAACTAAAGCTGGGGTGTCGAACGCGCATTGCAAATGCGAACTTTACGTGAACGAACCGTAGAATTTTCGGTTCGATTTCTAAAATATCCAGAAGTGTGAACTTTTTTGGAACAGGTCGATCAACACTAATAACGCCGTTCCAGCATGGATTTATGAAGGGTTGGTCCTGTCAAACTAATCTAATCACCTTCTATGAGGACCTTAGTTCTAGACTGGATCAGTGTGAGGCATTATATGTCATATATCTATATATATATCTAGCGGTAATCAAAGGCCATATAATAGATCACCCTATGAAAGGGACATCTGTTAACATCAAAGGTTTCTTTACATGTTCAGCAAACTGGTTATATACTTACTTAAATGTCCATGTGCACGGGTATATATAGGCCAAACTAGTAGATGCATACAAGTCCGTTTGAATGAACATCAATCGGCCATCAAAGTATATAGACAGAGAAGGGAACAAACAGATAGAAAAGGTGTAAAACCTATTGAACCAATGCAGAAAAAAGAAAGCAGGTAGGAAATTCGGTGAAATCACTGTTGTGAGGCATTTTTTGAATGCCAACATAATGTAACAGATTTGAGATGGTGGACTTTGGAAGAGGTTATAGGAGAGGACTATTGGATAGTAACACTGGAATCCTAAAGGGTCTTAATTTTAGAGCATTCTTATCGTGAAATACAGCATGTATCACAGAATAATGCAGTATTGAAATGGTTAACTATGTGGTGTATATAGGATGGTGAACAACGTGGCACACATGCTTGAGAAAGGGGGGCGTAACCTGCACAGCCAATTGTTCAAGCTTCTCCATGCTAGCAGACTAGAACCTGGACTGTGAAAGAATGTCTGTTCAGCTCAAAATAAGTATACCACTTTTTCTATGACATTTTGTCAGTGTTTTTGAAAATCTATATGAAGTGTTTTAAATTTGTATTATATTTTGAGTAAATAAAAAAAGCATAAAATACCAATCAAAAAGTCTTCTCATCCCACAGAAACAAGCCACTAAACAGCACCGTAAATAGAAAAATAAAAAAGTTATAGCTCTCAGACTGTGGCGATGCAAAAATGTGTTTTCCTTTTTTAATAATTTTTTTTTTATTGTGTAAAAGCAGTAAAACATAAAAAAAATATACAAAATGGGTATCGCTGTAATCATATCAACCTGCTGAGTAAAGCTAGGATGTCATTTATACCACAATGTGACCGCTGTAAAAATAAAAATAAAAAACACTACCAGGATTGCTGTATTTTTGTCACGAGTGGCCCCACAGGCACCCATGTCCACTCGGTACCCCCTGCTTCGGGGACGAGTGGTGCCATGGTCCGCATGTCGGGCCGCGGGCGCAATCGCTTCCCCAGGAGCCTGTACTCACCCAGCCGCGCTCCTGTCCCTGCGCGGCTCTCTGCTGGCTGCTGCGCACGCTCCCAGCCCCTAGGGCGAGCGGGCGGCTGTTCTCTCAGATTTAAGGGGCCAGCGTGCCGGTAATTGGTTAATTGCCGGTCGCTGGCCCTATATAACGGTACCACCTCCGGCACTTTTTATCGACGGACCTATTGTACCCTTAGCCTTTAGAAAAAGCGGTCCAGTGTGCGTCCTAGTATCTTCTACGTTTCTGACCCTTTGCTACGTCTCTTGACCATGAACCTTTGCCGCCAGCCCTGACCTGTCTGCCCATCCACGACTACGAGTTTAGTGTCTCGATTCGGTACATCGCTGCACCTTGGCTGCCACTGCAAGCAAGTCGCGCTAGGGGTAGCGACCTGGTAGACTCCCGCCGCAGTAAGTCCATTCCGCTTTGCGGTGGGCTCTGGTGAAAACTGGGACCTACTTAGACCCCGCTTCCTGGCGCGGCCGTTACCATCGCTTGCGGTGGTCCAGAGGATCCAATTCTCCAGCCGTTACAATTTTGTTCAAAACTCCTCACAAAAACCTTGATAAAAAGTGATCAAAGCGTCATATGAACCTCATAATGGTACTAATAAAAACTTCAACTCATCCCAAAACAACAGACCATTAATAAGCTCAATACACAGAAAAATATGATGACATAAAAACAAAATTTTTTTATAAACGTATTTCTATTGTGTAAAAGTAATAAAACATAAAAAACTATATACAATTTATATCATTGTAATTGTACCGACCACATAGTAAAGTTATTCTGTCATTTATACTGCACTGCAAATGTTGTAGAAATAAGGCCCTGAAAACAGTGGAGGAACTGCATTACCACCCCCACCCCCATTTTCATAACCCAGTGCTAAAAAAATTATGAAAAACCTGTGCCCAAAATGCACAATACACCCCTAGATGAGATTGATAATTTTGCACCCACATGTAAGGTATTAATGAACTTGGAAGAATTTTCGTAACAAATTTTGGGGTGCATTTTTCCTTGATTCCTTGTAAAAATGAAACATTTTCAGCTAAAATTATAGATTGTTAGAAAAAAAAGAAATTTTTCATTTTCACAGCCTAATGCTACAGAAATTTGTGAAACACCTGTGGGATCAATATACTCACTACACCTCTGGATATATTCCTTAAGAGGTGAAGTTTCCAATACAGAGTCTTTTTAGGGGTGTTTATTAAGTTTTAGCACCCTAGGGTGTCCGCAAACCTGTAATGGCGCCTACAGAAAATTATAATGAAAATGAGACCCCAAAGTTCGTGGGTGCTCCTCCTATTCTGAGGTTTGGGGTTGAGTCAAATAGTGCACTAGGGCCACATATGGAATATCTCCAAAAGTGGCAGAATTGGGAAAATTGATATTGAGTCACATTTCCCTGGTCAAATCTTCGTGTGCTAGTGAATAATGGAGAAAGATTAAAAATAGGCAAGTGAAATTTTGAAATTTCACCTCCACTTTGCTTTAATTTCTGTGAAACACCTAATGGGTTAATAAACTTCCTAAATGCTGTTTTCAATACTAAACAAATAAACAAACCGAAAAATTTCATACTAATGTCAAGCACTAATGTGTCACGAGAAAATAATCTCTGGATCACATGGATAGGTAAAAGTATCAAAAACTTATTCTCACATAAAGTGAGAGAAAAATGACAGATTTAAAAAATGGGGCTCTGTCAAGGAGGTCTAAACCGGCTGCGGCAGTAAGGGGTTAAAGCTGAGTTCAGTTTTTAACGCTGATGTTTTCTTTAAATTGTTAAGCATAAAAATCTAAATGACTTTAACCCCTTAAGGACCCAGCCAGTTTTGGCCTTCCTGACACAGCCATATTTTTTAAATCTGTTTTGACACTTTTACCTATCCATGTGATTCAGAGATTATTTTCTCGTGACACATTGTACTTTAAGTTAGTACGAAATTTTGATCCATACAATCCTTGTTTGTTTGTGAAAAATATGAAAATTTCATGAAAATTTGGAAAAATTTGTCATTTTCAAAGTTCTAACATTTCTGTGCGCAAGACAGATAATTATTCACCACAAAATAGTTTATAACTGGCATTTACCATATGTCCACTGTAGGTTGGCATAATTTTTTAAATGTCTTTTTATTTTTTTACAACATTAGGGGGCTTAGAAATTCAGTAGTCATTTCTCACATCTTCAAGAAAATTTGCAGTATACATTTTTTTAGGGTTGTGAGGTGGCTTTGACGGGCCTGTATGGTAGATGCCCCCGTAAATCACTTCATCTAAGAAACTAGACCCCTTAAAGTATTTACAATAGTGTTTAGAAAGTTTGTTAACCCTTTAGATATTTCACAGAAATTAAAGCAAAGTGGAGGTGAAATATCAAAAATTTCCCTTTTTTTTTAAATTTTCCTATTTTATCAATTATTCACTAGAACACGGTAGATATGACCATGGAAATGCAGCTTAATATTGATTTCTCAGATTCTGCCATTTTCAGAGATATCCCATATGTGACCCTAATGTGCTATTTGGCTCAAGCACAAGCCTCAGAGTAAGAGGAGTACTTACTGGACTTTGGGATCTCACTTTCAATATGATTTTATTTCGGCGCCATTACAGGTTTGCGGACACCCGAAGGTGCTAAAACTTAATAAACACCTCTAAAAAGACCCCATATTGGAAATAACACCCCCTAAGGAATATATCCAGGGGTGCAGGAAGTATATCGACCCAACAGGTGTTTAACAAACTTTTTTTTAGCATTAGGCTATGAAAATTACAAATTATTTTTTTTCCAACAATCTGCAATTTTAGCTTAAAATGTTTAATTTTTACAAGGAATCCTGGAAGCAATGCCCCCCAAATTTTGTTACACAATTTCCTTCAAGTTTGGCAGTACCCTACATGTGGGAGTAAATTGCTGTTTGGGCGCGTAGCAGGACGTACAAGGGAGGGAACACTACTTGGCCTTTGCATTTTGGTGGGTGCCAGCTCTCATTTACAAAGCCCCCAAAGTACCAGAACAGGTAAAACAAACCAGAAGTATCTCCATTTTGGATTCAACACCCCTCATGCATCTCATCTAGGGGTGTATTGTGCATTTTGGGTGCACGGGTGTTCCATATTTTTTTTTAGCACTGGGCCAAGAAGATGGGGGGATAAAACGCAATTCTGTCATTGTTTTTTGGGCTTTAATTTTACAGCCTTTGCCATGTGGTATCAATTACATCATAATTTTACTATGGGAGTCGGTACAATTACAATGATATACATTTTATATAGCTTTTTATGTTTTATTACCTTTACACAATAGAAATGTGTTAATAAAAAACTGCGCTTTTATGTCATCATAGTCTGAGAGCCATAACTTTTTTATTTTGTTGTGTACGGAGCTGTGTAGGGGTTTGTTTTTTGTGGGATGAGCTGACGTTTTTATTGATACCATTATGGGGTTCATATGACTCTTTAATCCCTTTTTATGAAGGTTTATGTGAAGCATTTTGAACAAGATACAGCAATCCTGGTAGAGTTTTTTATTTTTATTTTTTTACAGCCATCACCATGCGGTATAAATGACCTGCTAGCTTTACTCAGCAGGTTGATATGATTACAGCGATACCCAATTTGTAAATTTGTTTTATGTTTTGCTGCTATTACACAATAAAAACACTTTTATTCAAACAGCAATACTCATTTTTGCATCGACACAGTCTGAGAGCCATAACTTTTTTATTTTTCTGTACACGGAGCTGTGTAGGGGCTTGTTTTTTGCGGGTGAATTTGATGTTTTTATTGGTATCATTTTGGGGGGGACAAGGCTTTTTTATCACTTTTAAATCCATTTTTTGGAAGGAAGGGTGAAGAAAATACTGCAATCCCAGTAGTGTTTTTTATTTTTAACAGTATCAGTATCTTTGACAAGTCAGTTTTATTCTGTGGGTCAATACGATTATGACGATACCCAGTTTATATAGTTTTTAAAGTGTTTTTACTGTGTAAAACAATATTTATGCATTGCTATCTTCTGATAGCCATAATTTTTTTTTATTTTTCCATATACAGAGCTGTGTAAAGGCTTTTTTTTTTGTCGGGATGGACCGGCGTTTTAATTGGCAACACCGTGGGGTTTATATGAGCTTTTGATCGCTTTTTATTCCATTTTATGTGCTGCGGGATGAACAAAAATCGCAATTCTGTGACTGTTTATTAATTTTTTTTTTACTGTGTTTTTTTTTACTTTTTCACCTTTTGTTTACTTTCCCCCATAGGGAAAATCATTTTTATAATAGAAATCAATACACAGCTCATTGCTGTGTACTGGTTTCTATGGCAACTGTCAGTCATGATGCCCGGCCATGCCCATGGGGAGATCACTCCTGTGTCTCCCTTATTTATTGCGATCTAGTGATCGTTACGCACACAGCGATACCAAATATGTTTACTTGGGTGGTGTACTTATTTTTATCTTATTTTTCGTGTGTGTGTTTTTTCCTTTTTTTTACCTTTTGCCATATTTGTATCGGTAATCATCAGATCACTGATACAATAGAGATCAATACAGAGCAGAACTGCTCTGTACTGGTCTCTATGGCAACTGTCACTCACCATGCCCAGCAATGCAAACAATGCACTGCAGGGCATGGTGATGTCACAGACAGCCTGGATGCTTTAGTAAAGCATCTGGGCTGTCAGGTACGGACAGAGCAATGGCGCTGGTGCCGCTGCTGCACCGATTACAGGCAGAAGGAGCTCACTCCTCCTGTCTGTGACTTAGCTGTTGCGATCATGATAGATCGAGACAGCTAAGGTGATGCAGCATGAGGACAGCGGTAATATACAGCTGGTCCCATGTCGCAATTGTGCGGGGCTCGCTTGTAAGCCCGCACAATTTCCAGAGTGTACCAGTACATCCATTTGCAGGAAGGTACTTCTCGTTAGGGCATACCGGTACTTCCTATGTCAGGAAGGGTTTAATTAGAGATGGCGAATTTCTCAAAAATTCGATTCGGTCACTTCGCCGAAATTTCCGACAAAATTTGTTTCGGTCCGAATTGCTTTGGGACGATACGCGTTAAAAAACAGCTATTTCCAGGCTGCACAGAGCCTGCAGGGTGCCGTGGAACGTTGTGCCATGCTTAAGTATGCAGAGGGAGCTTGGTTTGGTCTTCATACAATGTTGTGTTTTAGTATGACACGCATATGACTGCCGCCGCTTTTAGAATCGCTTCACTATAAAATTCCCTGGGCACTTAAGAGGGCAAAACTGACCAAAAAACTGAAGCGGGAATGTAGCCTGATAAAGTCATGGCAGCGACAGCTGGAAAAAAACAAGCTGAGGGCTCAGGTGGCAACATCAGTGACAGAGTGTGGAGGTGACGGCAGCAGCCACAGCAGCATGAGGTTAGAGAGTGGCACAATGACATTCTGGAGGTGGCAAAAACAGGAGTAGGCCACAGAGTGGCACAATGACACAGTGTGGAGGGCACGGCAGCAGCCACAGCAGCAGCATGAGGTCAGACAGTGGCACAATGACAGAGTGTGGAGGTCACGGCAGCAGCCACAGCAGCAGCATGAGGTCAGACAGTGGCACAATGACATTCTGAAGGTGGCAAAACAGTAGTAGGCCACAGAGTGGCACAATGACAGAGAGTGGAGGTGACGGCAGCAGCAGCATGAGGTCAGACAGTGGCACAATGACAGAGAGTGGAGGTCACGGCAGCAGCCACAGCAGCAGCATGAGGTCAGACAGTGGCACAATGACATTCTGGAGGTGGCAAAAACAGGAGTAGGCCACAGAGTGGCACAATGACACAGTGTGGAGGCCACGGCACCAGCCACAGCAGCAGCATAAGGTAAGGCAGTGGCACAATGACATTCTGGAGGTGGCAAAACAGTAGTAGGCCACAGAGTGGCACAATGACAGAGTGTGGAGGACACGGCAGCAGCAGCATGAGGCCACAGAGTGGCACAATGACAGAGTGTGTAGGTCACGGCAGCAGCCACAGCAGCAGCATGAGGTCAGACAGTGGCACAATGACATTCTGGAGGTGGCAAAAACAGGAGTAGGCCACAGAGTGGCACAATGACATAGTGTGGAGGGCACGGCAGCAGCCACAGCAGCAGCATGAGGTCAGAGAGTGGCACAATGACACAGTGTGGAGGTCACGGCAGCAGCCACAGCATCAGCATGAGGTCAGACAGTGGCACAATGACATTCTGGAGGTGGCAAAAACAGGAGTAGGACACAGAGTGGCACAATGACGGAGTGTGGAGGTGGCACCAAAAGGAGTAGGCCACAGAGTGGCACAATGACAGAGAGTGGAGGTGACGGAAGGAGCAACAGCATGAGGTCAGAGAGTGGCACAATGAGAGGATGTGGAGGTGACCGCAGCAGCAGCATGAGGTCAGAGAATGGCACAATGACACAGTGTGGATGTCACGGCACCAGCAACAGCAGCAGCAGCATGAAGTCATAGAGTGGCACAATGACAGAGTGTGGAGGTGAGTGGCAATACCAGTCCCTGGTAAAGATGGTGGTAGGCAGATGGAGAAACTGTCAGCAGATGTGTGGCATCAGGCGGGTGGTGGCATCAGAATAGTGGTTGAGGCAGGTAGTTTGAACCCAGACTCATTTCTCACAGTCCGAGTGAGGCGTCATGGCTGATGTAGTCTGATGCCTAAGGCATTGGTGTGTGGAAATCCTGGCCGATCCACGCCTGATTCATCTTGACAAAGGTCAGTCGTTCCACATTTCCAGTGGATAAGCGGATTCTCCTTGGGGTAACGATGGCTCCCACCGCACTGAACACCTGCTCTGATGCCACACTACTGGCCGGGCAGGACAGCTTCTCTACTGCAAACTCGGCAAGTTCCTGCCACACATCCAGTTTGGCTGCCCAGTAGTCCAGCGATCTTCTAACTGGGTGGCAGAGTGCTGTCCAAGTAGGCCACCACCTGTTGGTTCAGGGACTGCTCCAGGTCCTGCTGCTGCTGGCAACTACCCTCCTCACTAGGCGGGAGAAGGAAGCTGCTCATCAGTGACTCCAGACTTAGGTTGCTGCTGATGGAGCTGATACTGCTCCTACACCCCCACCTTCCCCCAGCAGCCGCGGCAGTAGTACGTGAGCGCTGAAGAACCCCCGGTCAGACCGGTCAGAGGAGGGACGATGCCGCACATAGGCAGCGGCAACTGACTACGGAGGATTTCCCTATAGTATTTGAGTTTGTCCTCCCTCTCAGCAGCTGGGAAAAAGGCTCCCATTTTGGACCGGTAGCGAGGGTCCAATAGGGTGGAGAGCCAGAAGTCATCCCTCTGCCGGATGTTGACTATTCAGCTGTCACTAGCCAGGCAAATCAGCATGCTGCGGGCCATCTGCACAAGTGACTCCGAGGGGCTCCCTGCCTCCATCTCCACTGTATAATGCCACGGTGCTTGCGGGTCATCTGCCTCATCTTCCTCATCTCCATCTAACTCCTCCAGCTGCTCCTGCTCCTCCTCTCTTGTCACCTGGGTAGAAAATCCACTCATTTCACCAGACAATGCTTCTGCTCAAATGTCCTCCTCCTCCTCCTCCAATTCAGTCCCCACCGGACTCATGTGGCCGCGAGATGTAATCGCCACGTCTCCAGTCCCCTGCCCAGACAGATTTTTCAGCATCTGTTCCAGGACATGAAGCAGTGGAATGACGTTATTCATCCCGTAGTCCTGGCGACTGACAAATAGCTTCGCCTCCTCAAATGGCCTCAGCAAACGGCAGGTGTCACGCATGAGCTGCCACTGGCTAACATCAAAGTTACACAGGGGAGTACTCCTGTCCGCCTGGATCATCAAAAAATCGTTAATGGCCTTTCTCTGTTCATACAGTCGGTCCAACATGTGCAGGCTGGAATTCCAATGGGTGGAAACATCGCATATCAGAGTGTGTTGGGGGAGGCCGTTCTGCCGCTGCAACTCAAGGAGGGTGTTCCTGGCTTTGTAGGAATGGATGAAGTGCATACACAGTTTCCTGGCATTTTCAGAATCTTCTGAAGATCGGTGGAAGACTTCAGGAACCTTTTCACAACCAGATTAACACGCACCATGCAGGGTGCAGGGACCACCCCCTCCATTGTCCGCACCATGTTCCGATTTTCATTGGGGGAAAAAGCCAACATCGTTTTTTTGCTGCATGAACGGGGAGCATTTCCTCCCCTGTGTGACTTGTTCGCCGGGGCAACCCGGGGAAACTGCGTGACACCGCTTGCCCTACACAGTTAGATGGAGCAGTACTTGTGGGGGCTGAGATGGGGGGTGTGGGGAGGAGGAGGCGGACATTGGCACAGAGCGCATTTGACAACATGGAGGAGAAAGCGGCGTCTCCGCCCAAATTGTTGGGGGCCTGGCAGGAAAGCACATTCACCCTGGGCCTAAAGGACATGTACCGGCCCTTCCCTATTATAGCTCCAGACGTCCCGCTGCCATGCCCCTTTGGGAACAAACCGATAAGCTAAAGGGAATGGCCCCCCCTTCGTTCACAATTTAAAGGTGGTACGGGGTTTTTTTTGGAAATAAATTACGGCTTGGAAATCTCCATCTGGCTCCACAACCATTATTTTTCTCGAACGGTCAGAGTCCACCATTTGGAAAGGGAGGGGCTGCATACCACAACTTGGGCAGGGGCATAGTCACTTCTGTACCTTAGATGGTTTTGGACCTACGTTGTCCTTTGCAATCCCCCCCTGAGCACTGCTGGGCCCAAAATAGCAAGGAGCAGAGATCGAACCCGGGGGATGAGGCAAAGAGAAAAAAGCCCCCTTTTCAGAGGTGGTGGAGCCTTTACTGCTGCAATGGCAAAGCTGCCACCCGGCCCCAAGTGCGGGCGGCTACATTTCAAAACGATTTTGTTTCATTGTCACGCTGTCCTCTCACCATTCTTGTTGCAGGGCTGACCCCTCACAAAATACCCCCATGCCACTCTCCAATCTATACTTTGCTGCCACTCAAGAAGCAGGGGATATTGGGGCCCATTTCTTCGCTCCAAGTAGCTGCTGACTGCCCTCCTCAAAATTTTTCATCCTTTCAAATAGTGGGGCCCGAGCCCAACCACATATAACTCTGGCTGGGGGAACCGGATGGGGAAAGAGGCGGGTTTTAGGCAGTTTAGGGCCGCTGACCCCTTTCCCCGGCCAGCCAACTAAGGGGTTGGGTTCTGACGTCCCACCACCCCCCTTTGGGGGGTTGTCAAGTCCTGGGAGGA
Organism: Phyllomedusa bahiana; assembly: GCA_025379985.1. Lineage (NCBI taxonomy): Eukaryota > Metazoa > Chordata > Amphibia > Anura > Hylidae > Phyllomedusa > Phyllomedusa bahiana. Next base: position 28,707 of record JAODAL010036377.1, read on the forward strand.
AAATGGATACCTAGTCAACCAACAAGAACCAGGGTTTTCTGAACAACATACGCCTCTAAGAAGCGGCAGGTGGCCTTACCCTTTACCCCTGCTGCGCGTTTCCCTTGCTGTGCTGCACCCCGGCCTCTTCAGGAATTTTGTGCCACTGCCCCTCGCATTTTAAGAGCCTCCACCTCTCGTCACATACTGTTTGTTCAAAATGTACGACACTTTTGATGAAGAAACTTTATATTTTTAAATACACACCCGATTTGCTCCAAAGAACCCACAAGAACTTGGTAAACCCCTTAATAAACTGCGCTCCCACAAATGGGCAGGAAAAAAAGTACTTGTAGTGCCTTTAAAAAAAATTGCATTTTACGAATAAAAAGCACAAAAAGGGTTTAAAAACCTCAAATAATATGCTACAGGCAAAATTTCTTTTTTTGTGGGAAAAAGAACTTTCTTTTACTAATACAACGCAGAAAAATACTTAGTTAACCCTTGGATGTAAATTGTGCAAAAGAAATATGCTGCCAACAATTACCAGCTTTGTAGCATGTTAAAACGGCGTGTATTTTACAGAACACAACAACAGAAAAACTCGGAATTAACCTTCGGATATGAATTATGCTACAGCCAAAATGTCTTCTTTGGCGTTGAAAAGGAACGTTTCTTTTAGTGACCACAACAGCAGAACAATGCTTAATTAACCCTGGATCTTAATTGCGCAAAATAAATGAGCAACCAAAAATTAAGTGGTATTTGGATTGTAAAAACGCTGTTTCTTTAACTGAATACAACAGGAACAGGCTTAGATAACCCTTGGATATTCAATGTGCTCAAGAACTGAGCAGATAGCATTAAAATGTATATGCAGCTGAATTGGATGCACACTGGACTTCAGTTCCAATACCCCACAAAATCAGAAATAGAACGTTAAGAGAAGCAGTCTCTGAGACAAGCTTTGACACCCCCCAAAAATCGCTACATAAAAGTGAGTTCTTTAGTATGAGATATCATAAACAGCAGCAGCGGCGGCAGCTTTACTACACAGCAGGAGCCCGGACTTATATAGTGAGGTGACGTCACAGAATCCCGCCGGTCTCTGATTGGCTTCATCTCTGCACATGTCATGCAAGCTATGCATTTCTTCCACCCAGAGTTCTTTGCCCTATGTAACGCCATGTGCTCGCAGCCATTTTATCAATCAAAAGCACACTTCGTTCCAGCGAATCACCCCAAACTTCGACTTTGTTCAGAATCGAAGTTTTCTTGAAATTCGAAACGAATTCCACTTCATTAGAATCAATTCGCCCATCTCTAGTTAATGGGATATATTGGAAAAACAAGTCTGATCCATGGAGGCCCCGCCTTATAACTTAGAAGTTAAAAGATCTGCTGCTAACACTTTGGTGTCAGATACCACAGGAGACCTTGAGAGCAGTGTCATACTGAAGTTTCTTGGCCGCTTTAAGTAATCTTTGCACATACAGAATAGAATGCAATAGGATACATGCTTATTCATTCTAAAGTACCGTAGTACTCTTGTTAATCAGTCTTAGGCTATGTTCACATGCTTAAACTGGGACGTATCTTGTCCTGTATTTCGCATCGTACTGCGCTAAATACGGGGCGAGATACGTCCCAGTCATTACGGTAATCCACAGTTCTCATAGAGAACTATGGATTACGTCTCCTCTCCCCGTTCATAAAATACGCAGAGCGGGGAGAGAAGTGAAATGTCAATTACTAGCGGCGTATACGCACCGTGAATGATAAATGTCGATAGGGCCAGCAGGCTGACGCAAGCCCCACCCCCGCTCCCGAGCACACGCCGTAATTGTGAGTGAAAGACGTCCCACAATTATTGCCATGTGAACATAGCCTTACCGTACTACATAGCTCTTGTGATATCTATGCTTTGACAGATCACAGTTATATTGCTGGCACAAGAGGAACCTACCCAATATTAAGCAGGTGGTTTTGATGATTCGACTGGTGTAGATGTCAAACACCATTCTACAGCTCTATAGATCTAATTCTGAAGCAGTGATTGAAAGAGCCATATTTGTTGTAGCTTTTGCATTCCATTTTGGTTTTATAACAAAGATATCTTGTTTTACCTCCAGATATGCTGATTTAGAGTCACCAGTGTAATTTTATTTGGTATGGATCTCTTAGCTTTCTTGACTGCTTAATTTGTGCTCTTAGCTGAAATCACTTTTCTTGTCTGATCTATTATGTTCTGGATCAGTGGCCATAGGCTTAGAAACTTCTTGCACAACAATAGTCTGTATTTACCGTGTTCCCAAATATAACACCCCTACAACAGCGCAGGGTTTGAATCAAAGTGGTAAAAGCTTCCTGTTTTTTGGAACATGAAAGAGAGAGAAAAGTAGTGAAGTAGTGAATAACAGCAGCTACACAGCCACATGTTTTGTGAGGCTATGCACATTAGAATCATATGTCTCTCCCTCTCGAATTAATGTAAGTGTGAATACTGCCGCAAGACACCATAACACTTAGCCTCTAAAAATAATATATTTGTTGACTCTTTTATTTTAGGAGATAATTCATATGAATATTCTTCTAATCACTTCTTGGTTAGTCTTAGCTCCCAGAATACAATTCATGTAGTAAAAGGCTAGAATTATGCAGGAAGATGTCAGTCTAACATAACTATAATCTAGTCAAAGCGAAATACAATAATATTTTAATACACTGACACCTAATAATTCCACGATCTTCATGGTCCAGCATGTCCACAGGTCCTTTATATAATCAGTGAGCAACTAACAAATTACTACTTATAATTTCCCAAGTAGAACAAAGTAATATTGGTAAACTATTCTGGGGAGGGTGCCTTTTTCCAAACATGATTATGCCTCACAGAGCAGATTAAGTTGGCAATAAAACCTCCTAGAAAAATATGTTTTATGGCATTAGCCCAGGCAAGGAAGGAGAGCTGTCTGTCATAATATAGATTCTCTGCATAGTGGTTAATGCCTTTTAATTATTCTCTGACACCAGTTTAATTGTCAGGTATGTTTAATCCAAAAGGCTTTACTATTTGAGTTGCAATTTTCAGATTTCTGGATTTTGCAGGATGCAGTGTTTGTATGTAAAACCATAAATTCCATGAGAGTATCTCACATCTATGAACCCTTGTATGTAAAGAAAAACTTTATTCCTACCCAGTCTTATACAGGCAAATATTACATAAGATACAGTGGTTCCTTACAGGGCAAGAGTGAAAAAAATATATATTTTCAAAATAATAGCTTAGGTGTAAGGGACTGTCAGGGCACACACAGAGACACAAACGAGTGAGGCCCTGACACTGGTTCCAACCTCTGTCCCTGCCTTTTGGGGAACCCGAGTCCTTACCAGGTCAGCCCCAACCAGAAGACTGATAAATGCTCTGCGTAACTGGAACATAGACAAAGACAAACAAACATAGAACAAACAAGAGAAGTCGGGTAGGCAAGGTAAGTAACAAACGGGCAGTGCAGTACAAAAACGTGAGACAAAAGAATAACCAGGAACCGAGCAAGAGTCAGAGAGCACAGAAAGTCAAATGAGAATACAGGCGAACTATAGGGAACAGAAACCATATAGCAGGCAAAGAAGACAGGTAGCAGAGACTATAAATAGGGAAGGGGAGGAGGAAGAGCAGAAGTGATAGAAAGAAGGAACTGTCAATCACCAAGAGAACCAGTTAACCCCAAAAGTGCTGGAAGGTTCATAGCCACGGTCGTTGGCCAGGAATCAATTAACATACAGGGAAAGAGGGACCAGTTCACACTGGTGAATAAGAATACAAGGTATTATATTAAAAACCCTGGTTTACGCCGTACCGGCCGTGGCCGGCGTCCAGAGCCAAAAGCCGGGGGTGTGTCAGGCACAGTCATGCATTAAGCACGTTTGAAATACATTTTCTTTATATTTTCTGTTGGTTTCCTGCAGTTTTATATCAGCTGTTTATTAATAGGAAATGCAGTAATTCTGTGTGCCTAGAAACATAGGAAACAGCTATGTGTTAAGCCCAAGAGTTCAGGGGGCCTTAATGGTTTGGTTTTAAAATGAAGTAGGAAATAGGGTGCCTGCACTGAGATCAAGGTGGGGAGGGGAGAATATAGACAAAGCACATCAAAGGATTTGTGAGCTTGTAGGTTTACAGGACAAAGGAAAACAGTCTTTAAACACAAATGCTGTTGCCTGGCTTCAGAGAAGGGCAGCTACACTGGAAAAAAATAAATTAGCACAGAAAACATCACGCTCATGTGACTTAGGACTCATGCAAGCCACTGAGATAATTTTTGTTTTTGGGTTACAATGACTTCTCAGCGGATATTTAGGGTTAGCAGTACTGCTTTTTTTGAATATTTATTGAGCTCTGAAGTTTTTGTGTAAACAGAAATAAAGATTGTGAGTTTTAAAGTTGTAAGTCCTGGTCAAAATCATGTTTGAATAAGATTGTTTTCACTTACACTAGCCTTTTTGAGCAGTTAGAACTTAAACTCATAGGCCCTGTTCACATGGCACGGGTTTTCGGACGGTTTTTCAGACGGTTTGCGGTTTTTCAGACCGCCTGAAAAACCGTCCGAAAATGAACACAATTGTGCTCTATGGAAAACCCGTGCAGCAGTTACCATTGCACGGGTTTTCCGCCCGGCGGTTTTGTCGCCGGCGGTCCGGCGGCAAAACATTGAATATGCACTATCTTCCGTCCGGTGTCCGGACGGAAGATGTGCTGCTCACGGGGAGGGGGGAGGGCTGTTCTCCGCTCATCGCGGAGAAAAGACGTCCCCCCCGCGGCCGTGGGGGCGGGCGCAAAACAGGACAGTATTGTCCTGCGCCGTGTGAACGCGCCCTTAATCAACTTATGATACTGTTGACAGAGTTAATCCACCCAGTCAGTATGTACATTTCACTCAAACAACAGTTAATCAGTGCTTCATATGGAAAGCAATTAGAGTCAAACAGTGAGTGCTATGCGACTGTAGTGATGCATCAATTGGCACCTAGTACCACCTCTCTGCAGTACTATATATAATGTGCTGTTTCCTACCTGTGTCAGCATAAGCTGCTCCTTTGGACATCAAATGAGGCTGGTCAGGTTGTCCTACCTTGGGTTGACATTTTGGGGTGTATGACTAGTGTAAGGCTGCAAGTTAGGACCATCATCAGAACAAAATTGGTAATACTGCCAACAAGGACCCAGAGAAATTAAAAAGTATCTCACTGACCCGTCTCCCACAGGTGCATTTATGTGCTCAGTGGGGACACGGTAGAGTTCATTGAGCACTGAAGATAGATTAGACCCCCATAGTAGCATAATAGCTTACAAAAGTTTTATTTAGAGATATCAAAAACATATTAACGCCAATTACTCTTTTAGTTATGGCTGTATATTTTTAGAGTCCATAAGGCAGTCCTTTTATGGTGTTTGGAAAATCAATGCTAAAGGTATTTACCTGAATATATAACTGTCTGTGCCTATACTGTTTAAAGGACTGCCTTATGGACTCTAAAAATATACAGCCATAACTAAAAGAGTAATTGGCGTTAATATGTTTTTGATATCTATAAATAAAACTTTTGTAAGCTATTAAGCTACTATGGGGTCTCATCTATCTTCAGTGCTCAATGGATTGTTAGAGGAATAGAAGAACCTCTGAGATAGACCCTGGGGCTGAATACAGACAGCATATGCGGTTATAGAAAAGTGAAGATTGACACGGTAGAGTTCATAATTAATTTCAGAGAGTGCGGTATAAGGCAACATAGATATTGGTAATTGACCCTTGAACATTGCCTGAACAGGGCTCTAAAATACCCGAATGTTGTCCTATCACAACATTTTCAAGTTACAATAGGCATCCCAAAACAAATTACTTGTACATTCAGTGACCACTATGTACTAGAATGCTAGAGTACATGTTGAACTTGCAAAGCATGATAAAATGTTTCACCATATGTCCCATCTTTCTGCTGACAGGTGCCATGTAAAGGTCATTGGGCTCAATATTGTGCTTCAGAAAGGTAGTCGTATCTGGTAGTGTTCACAATAGAGTTTATTTTAATAGGCAACTTGAAATCTTTCCACTGTAAATCTCAGCCTATTGTAAATGTTGCTCTAAATATGAAAAGAAAATTTAGTTGAGAGTCCATTTATTGTTGATCTTTAGTCCTTGTATTAAAGAAAAGAGGTAATGTGAAACGTTCACAATCACATAATCATTCATTGAAACAGTATGCACTGAAGAAGAGGGGGAAAATCAAGAAATCGACAATCATTCAAGAGTAATTCATTGTAAGCCCTTATAAATCTCCCACAGGGCACCACTGGAGTTCTTTGAATCTTCAAACAATAATAAAGTGGAGGCATAATTGGATAGTTAGTACACAAAGAGTCATATGTTTATTTTGTCAATAACATTAGTCTTCAGGGAGTTATTAAAACAGAGTTAATATCTTTTGTAGAGAGGATGTTGGATGAAGTCCAAAACATTATAACAGGTAATATCACTCAATTGTCAGACTAGTTCCATTGCACAATCCATCTTTTTCATTACTATCAATCTGCTGGAAAAGAATCTTTAGATTCAATTGAAGATTCTCTCTTGTTGAAAAATATGACACTTTGTAGCTCTTAATAGCGTCATTGAAGGGACTTCAAATATATCATTTTGGAATGTTTTATATCCTCAGGGTACAACTGGTGTGACAATCTAACATGAATAAACAGCGTTTTCTGTATCAGGTAGCATGATATATGGATTATGCATGCTCTGATATATAGTCATAATATTCTGTGTACCTCTTGCAACTTGGAGATACATAATCAATCTGAACAGACAATAGGGCAACTGCAGTGAATTCCTGCCCCTTATAGTTGTTTTGATGCCAAGAGCAAACCATAAACCCTCATTTACCCTAAGACTAAAATCTAACTAAGGAATAGACTACAGACTGAAAAATAAAACAACATGGGTGACATGTATGATTTTTGGCACTTAAACGTCAATTTTTATGCGCATTATATTAGTGTAGAATGCGCCTGAATTTATGAACCTGTTCTACTGCGGGTCATAAATCAGATGCATTTTTGAACAAAGCGACACTTCATGCTCAGGTAAACCACTTTTAAAGTGCTCTACCTGTTCCAGCAGAAATGAGCCTGGATTTGCAGTACTGAAGCTATAAATGTATAGCGCCCCACCTCCCCCACGCCCCCCGAAATCAGGCGCATTACAAAGTGCCGTGGGCGCTCTGCAATGTGCCTGATATTGGAGTGCAGCTCTTTAAAAATATAGCGAACAGGGCTGCACTAGTCTTCTGGCTGAAAAGACAGCAGACTTCTGGCGCAGCCCTGTTCATACATGTCACTCCAGATGTCTGTTTTTATAAAGATTGCAAGGTAGACCAGATTCATTGAGCAAGCACCGTTACTGCGCCGGATTGCGGGCAGCAGGAGCTCACTCTTCCTGCTTCGTTATTGCGACCATGATGTCGCGATAATGAATCTTTAATCACTCGCGGCCGGAGCTCACTCTGGCCGGGGATGATGCGGCATGAATGGCACGATCGTGCGCGGCTCGCCCGCAAGCCCGCACGATCGCCAGGACGTATGCCTACGTCCCTGTGCAGGAAGTCCCTTCCCGCTAGGTCGTATGCATACGTCCAATGTCGGGAAGGGGTTAAGAATCTTAACCATTAAAATTAATTCTCGTTCTCACACTGCTGCTCATAATGGAACTGTTAGGGTATGTTCACATGGCGTCTTGTATCCATGTGAACATACGCTTTTCAGATGCGTCTCAGGGGCCGACAGAATGGTCCCAGAGACGCATCTAACAATTAGCAGTGAGATTATCACTGCGGGCTATGACAGACACGCAGTTCACATGAGAGATCATTGCTGCATGTCGGCCTCGGGTCCGTCTATCAAAGAATTGACATGCAATTCTTTGTGTCACGGGCACGGTAGTGGATCCCCTGGACCACCGCAAGCCATGGCGTAAGCCACGCCAGGGAGTGGAATCTAAGTAGGTCCCGGTTTTCACCAGATCCCACCGCAAAGCGGGATGGACTTGCTGCGGCGGGAGTCAACCAGGTCGCTTCCACTGACGTGACTTGCTTGTGGATGCAGCCGAGGTGTAGCATGGTACAAAATCGTAAAGCAGGCTTGTAGTCGGGGACAGGTAGGAAGTTCACTATATTTACTATTTTGCCATAGGCAAACATAAACTCTATCAGTTCTCTATCTGTAAAACACTAAAACGTAACTTTTATTATGTATAACTCTTAACCTCTATGCACACTATTTAAAAACCTGATCTCTATCCTCATCAGTTAACCCTTTTTGCTTCTGAAAAGGGGGGAATTACCCCCTTTCTTTTATCAAGTCTATGGAGCACCACCTATTAACGGGGAGACCTTATATCTAAAAAGCAAATTTAACAAAGCCCATAAGGGATCCCAACCCAAAACTACTTGGGCAATCTTTCCCAAAATCAAGGGGAACACAGAACAAAAAAGGGCCCCCTATAACACCCTCTGCAGTAGGTGACACTTCTAAAACAGATTGAGAAATCAAAAATTTTAAAAAACGTCAATCTAAACCCTCCCGAAAATTGTTTTGGGCCAGCTAACCTGGTTTTCCATCAGGGTTAAAGAGGTCCATCACTTTGGGGTTGTAACTCACTTCCTTTTATATCATGTTAGGTACACCCCCATTCAGGTGCTCACCAATTACCCAAACAAAGAATCCACAAAACCCCCACTCCCCCTTTCGCTCTCCGACCCCAACACTCATAAATGTCCTGCTAAAGCTGCCACCCCATGCCCCCCTTGAACACAATCCAAAGGGAAAATTCGCATTTTCCCCTTTTTAACAGGGGGTTTGCCCCCCATCTTACCATAGGGGGCCCTTTTTGTTGCCCAACGCATTTGCCCACAGACACCTAAACCCTGATTTGTTGGGGGCTTCCCGTCTCTTTTTTCTCTCATATTTTTCCCAACTGCTTTGCCTCCCCTACAAGGGACAAAGCAGAATGGTGTTCCATTCCACACCCACCCCCTAATTGCTTTATCACTCCCATAACCCCCTCTTTTTCCACATCTAATATGCATTTTCTTTGGGAATTTTAGATTTCACTGTACAGTACACCTTTTCCCATATTATTTCCCAAAAGAACTTCTCCTATATACCTTAATATACATATTAATTTTAATAAAGCTGCAACCCCATTAAGTACATGTTTTATTTTGCTGTATACAAATTTCACAGATTTGGGGTTTCCAAAAAAACCACTTCTCTTTTATATTAATTTTCCCTTTTAAATTTAAAGCGCAGGCTCAAATGGTTGGCCCCCCCTTTCCCTCCTGCGGGTTTGGGTCCTCAAACTTCCCCATTAAGTTTTCTCTTTTCCCAAAGCTCCCCCGGCTAGCCACCAAATTCATTATGTCTCAATGGAACCCCAAGAAAAAATAGGGGGGGAATCAAAAATTTTAAAGTGCCCTTCAAACGCTATTCCCACTGGGTTGCACCAGTCAGCACTAGAAAACGCAAAAAGCAGAAACAATAAATTCTATACATAGATGAATAAAAACCCACTTTGAATAAAATTAATAATACACCCCCCACGGGCGCCCTTCGCCCAAACAACGCGATAAAACATACCAAAAGGAAAATTTCCAAGCTCCCAAAAAACCCCTTCCATGCACAAAGCAATAAACAAAACATCCCGATTTTTTAAATAAAAAACCGGGGCCTCAACTGATAAAACCCTTTTAAACCCTTACAGGACCCGGGGGAAAATGAGGGACAACGAAAGAGGCAGAAAGGGGGGGGTCGGAGGGGGGATGGGAGAGAGGAAAAAAAAATATGGAACTCTGATACTTCCATAGTCATATATTCAAAATTTTTGCCCATATCCACTACCGTAAATTAAATCACATATATCATTTTTTCTTTCAAAAATTATTATATAAAGGGGAAACAGCAAGATTAAAAAAAAATGCTTAAAAAAGAAAAGCCTTCAAATTAAAGGGCCCTTTTGGGTTTTAATGTAAAAGTCCCCGTAATTTTCCCCCGGGCCCCTTCCTGCAACAAAAATACATCCAAAATCGCCCCCTTTCTTTCCCCAAACTTTTTTTTACCCCCAGATCCCCAGAATTTTAAACACCTCCCATTTTACCATTAAAGTACTTTTTAAAAAATGTCTCGCTAGGGGGGGTTTTCAAACCCCTACTTCTTAAAAGTAAATTTAGATGTTTCCCAAACCCCCCGACGAAAAATCCTTTATGGTTTTTTTTCCCCCATAGATCTTGGGGCAGGTACACATAGTCCCAAAAAATCACCCCCCCTGGTTTTTCAATTAATTTAATTTTCTTAAACTCAAATCTTCTCTTTTCAATGGGATTAACAAAATTCCCTTTTGTTTTCCAAAATAAAAAGGACAGAAAGAAACAGTTGGGGGGCCTCCAAGGATTTTGGGGGAAGCCTTTTCCAACCCGGAGACTGGGAACCATGGTTTTTGTTTGCTTTCCCTTTAAATGACTATGTAAAATTTATCCCCAAAAATTTTTTCCTCTTCTATAAGTGACACTAGGGGATTTTAGGAATCCCCCTCAAAAAAATTTATCTGGCCTTCAGAATGTGCCCAAAGTCTTTTTTTAAGTAAAGCCTTTTCATTTCAATTTGGGTCTGTTATCAAAAGGGAAACTATAAAAAACGAATTAAAAACAGTTTTTTTTCTTTTTTTCTTTTTAAATGATTAAAAAAAAAATGTCCTCTGTCACTGGGGCAAAAGCCCTGTTAAACCTTTTTTAAACATTTTTGGTAACCCCTTGCCTGAAAAGGCATTTTTAACTTTTTTTACATTTTTCATTAAGCCCCCAAAAGTGAACATTTTTTAGAGCCCTAAAATTGGCCTATGGGGGAAACCCCTTTTTTGAGAAGGTGGGTCCACTAAAAAAAAAGTAACAAACTTTTGTAGCCGATTTTTCCGAATATCTTTGTTTTTAATTGTTTTAGGTTTTTTAAATCCAAAAAATAATATCAAAAAAATTTCCCCCAAAAAATAATTTTTATTCCTTCCCATGAAATTTAAAAGGAAAAAATTTTTAAAATTTTCATTTTCATTTTTGGGGGTCCTGGAATTTTACCCAAAATCCCCCATTTTTTGGGAAAAAAAAAAATTTTCCCCTTTTTAAAAAAAAGGGGAAAAAATTAAGGAAAAAAGGGGTAAATCTGGGGGCCCCAAAACTTGTGGGGGAAAAACTAGGGGAAGAAAACGAACTTGGGAAATAAAATTTTTTACAGACAAGGGTTTAAAAAGGCAAGATGGGGTATACAGACCAATACATTGAAACCTAAAGGCCTAAATGAAGGCTTTTCAATTTTTACTTTTTTTAATTTTTTGTTCCCATATAAAAAAATTTTTAAGGGAAAAATATATAGTGATTAAAACGGTCAGTGGAAAGCACAGTTGAAAAATGACTTGGGGAAACATCAAATTCACAAAAAGTTTTTTTCCCCCCTTTCCCCCCCTTTTTCCCCCCCCCCCCATTTTCCTCCCCCCCCCCCTTCTGCCTCACGTGTCCCCATTTTCCCTGGGGCCTGTAAGAGATAGGGATTGATCACGTGAAAGGGACGGGTTTTTATTTAACAAAAAGGGATGATGTATATTGCCTTGTGCTGGGGGGGTTTTTTGGCAGCTGAATTGTATGGTATGTGACCCCCCGTTGTTGTGGCGAACGCAGCCGGGGGTGAAAACTATCTATCCCCTTTTAATATTCACTATTTTAAAATTTTTTTGTTTCTGCTCGCGGTTGATTTGCTAAATTTAATAAACAATTAAAATTTTAAAACAACAAATTTTTCTGAATTTATTTTTGTGACGAAATAAATTTGGTGGGTACCGTGACGGAAGAGAAATCTTCCCAAAGGGGAATTTTAGGGAAACGCAGGGGGAGGGGGGCTAACCATGAGCTGCAGCTTTTTTTAAAAGAAAATGAATATTACTTAAAAAAAAGTTTTATGGGAAAATTGAGACAATAGTTACAACAATAAATTATTAAAAAGGGGGTTGCAGCTTTTTTAAAAAAATAGTATATTTGATATTAAAAGAAGTGCCTTTATGGAAGAAATATACAAAGTGTACGACATGAAATATATTTCCCCAAGAATATGCTATTAAAGGGGAAAAGAAGGGTTATGGGGGGTGATAAAAACTGGGAGGTGCTGTGGAAGAACACCTATTTTGCTTAGCCGTTTAGGTGAGGGGGCGCAGTTGCAAAATATGAAAAAAGTACGGGAACCCCTCACATCAGGGCTGAGGGTCTTTGGTGAGTGCTTGGCACGGGGGAGTAAAGGTAAGATGGGGCGCAAGCCTGTTAAGGAGAAGGCGAATTTTCCCGAGGATTGTGGTTTTGGGACATGGGGGCAGCTTTAGCAGACATATTATGATGTGTGTGGGGAAACGGAAGGGGGGGTGGGTTTGTGTTCCCCCGATGGCTAATTGGGAGCCCGAATAGGGGGTGTACCAACATATATTTAAAAAAAAGTGAACTTAACCACATGTAACGACCTCTAACCCCGATAAGCCAGTTAGCTGCGAAACATGTCGGGAGGTCAGATAAAAGTTTAAAAGTGATTTCTCCCCTGGGGGTTTTTGAAATGTCACCTGCGCAAGGTTCACAAGGGGCCTTTTTTTTGTGTCCATGAATTAGGGCACTGCCCAATAGGAGGCGGGATCCCTTACGGAGCTGTAAATTGCTTAATATAAGGCTTCCGTTAAAGGTGGTGCCCACCCCAAATTGATAAAGAAAAAGGGTTTATTCCCCCCTTTTAGAAGCAAAAAAGGGGAAATGGTAGAAAAACAGGTTTTAAAAAGTTATAGAGGTTAAAGTTTATACATAATAAAAGTTATTTTTTGTTTTACAGATAGAGAACTGATAGAGTTTGTTTGCCTTGCAAAAAAAGTAATATTGATCAAAGTCACTCTTGTTCTCTTTTCGAATTCCCAATTTTTTTTAGATTATTTCGGGAAAAAGGCCGACCGC
>JAODAL010036378.1:5000-41761 GCA_025379985.1 Phyllomedusa bahiana
GCCTCGGCCTTCTTTTCTCTGGCTTCCACCTTTTCTTTCCCTGTCCTTTCTATTCTCTGTCTCCCTATCTTTCAGGATGTCTCTGGGAACTCTGCATTTTTGGCCTTTACTCCTTTCGGCTTTATCGTGTTGCAGGGAAATAAGAGGGTTCACTTTATAAAATGGTGAGTGTAGAAGAGCACGGTCTCTGCCTGTATTATCCACATAATGCAGTTCTATAATCAAGAGTCATAGCACGATGCATAATTCACACGAAACAATGTGACTGCTCTGTATGGCGAGCAACAGCAGTGAAGCATAGTTACTGAATACATTATTTTAGGATGACAGACATCAAACACGATGCTGTGGAAATAACAGCGAGCTGTCCTTTGCGTCCTCTAGCCTTTCTGACCATCTACATATTTGAACAAACAAATGGGTTGCCCTACATAATCCTTTGCTACAGTGGATGATGTGTGGGGTTATCCCACGAAGAATATTGTTATAAGTTTATAGTTTGATTCAGTCCCTAAATGGGAATCTTTTTAGATTTACAGTAATTTAAGAAAATTCTAATATCACCAGAAATAATTTTAGTATAGCGCCACCTGCTGTTTCTTTTTTAGTAGCTGTACAATGTCCACCTCAGTAAATATGCCAAGGTGGACGCACATGCTTAATTTAGCTCCTTTCTCTTCTTCACTTGGCATGTGCAGGGATTCCTGGGGTGGGTGAGCAGGATGCATTTAAGGCTGTAACGTCCTCTGTGCTTGGCAGAGAAGGAGACTGCAGTTAACTCCTTAACGACTGCCCGCCGACTTTTGATGGTTGGCACTGCAGCGTTGTCTGTCTGCTGCGTTGCCAAAAGACGTCACTGCAGACAGAAGGGTTTTGCGGCTTCCAGTGCCATAATTGCGCTAGGAACAGAGTTGTAGTTAACAGCTCCATTTCTAAAGCAGTCTCTCTAAACATCGGGGCGTGGAGAAAGCCTCTGATCCCCAGCGTTTATTTCTTTGATCGCAGTAACCACGAAATTATCAAAGGGGATTCCTCTAGTTCATCGGGACTTCGGGTGGCCCGATGGGGCCTGGGGCATGTCTGTACAGTCAGCCCTGGGGACCTGGAGTGGCCCCAGGGCTGACTGTATAGCAAGCCTGGGGTCAGGGCCGAATGTGTGTTGCTCCGGCTGCAGCCTATGTCATACTGACATAGAATGTAATGTATTAGCATACATGAATATACATACATTACTAAATGTAAAAAAAAAAGTGTAAAATAGTTTTCCTGTAATGTGATTTAGAAAAGCAAAAAAAAAAAAGTGGAGAAAAAAATAAAATGAATAATAAAATAAAAATATTTAATAAAAATTTTTAATATATTCCACAAAAAAAGAAAACTTACAGATACTAGGTATCTATGACCGTAATAACCTGTGCAATTAATCTAACAAGTTATTAGTGTGAAATGTGTATGGTATGAAAAAAACAAACACAGAAAAACACTTAGGGCAACATGCCCCAATACAAATGCGCCATTTTTTGGGTTACTTTGCACAAAAAAAACTCTTTACGCTCTATTCTTTATATAAATGAACTGTAATACACCAAAACTAGGCGCATTATACGCCATTATACGCCAGGCACGACACATTTGAATGCGCCTAAAAAGGCACATCATATATGCTAGCAATGACTTTCGCCTAGATTTTGTAATGCGCCTGGACATAGTAATTTTACTATGCAAGGTATACCAGACACCAGATTTTTGAAAGGTTCGTACGTTCAGGCGCACTTTATATTGATTTAATGCGCCACAAAATTGCCGTGCAGTTGCCACTTTTCGGACATGTTCCCCTAATTTTATCTTCACGCTGCAAAAAAATGTAACAAAACAATTTTGTAAACTTAAATTATGCCTCCAAAAAATACAACTTCTCCCGTATACAATAAGTCCGCATACAAGTGTGTCACTTACAAAAAATAAAAAGTTACGACAGTTGAAATGCAGGGAGGCAAAAACTACAGAATTTTAGCTGGTCATTAAGTACTTTTCAGGCCTGGGGCTTAAAGGGTTAATAAACAAGGAAGCAGCTATAGTTTCAGAAGCAGAACCATACCTGAGTTCTTACTGTAAAACTGGTGGAGAAGACAAAGAAGCAAGACTGAGCATGTGTACCCACCTCCGCACATTTACTAAGGTGGACTCAGTAAAGGTATTAAGAGACAGCAGGAGGAGCCATACTAAGATTCCTGGAATATCTAGTGATATAAAAAAATGTAATAAGTGCACATATAAAAAAAATGTTCATAGTTTGGGGCCAGATTTACCTATAAACAGTATTTTTGTGCCCTTCATAGCTGTTCAGTTGTTATATATCTGTATAAATTGAAATGTGTCTGCCCCCCCAATCTTAATAGATTGAAAACCAGGTTCACACACATGGATATATAGAGCAATATTCTAATATGCGCCCATTAATCTAATTTTTTTTCTTCCTGTCACTATCATCAGAACACCTTTAGCAGTTCCCAGCCGCCTTTTCCTGTTTCCATATTAGCACCTATGATTATTCCTTGGGTACATCAATAGTGGTCTCTATTTAGCAGCAAACTATTAAACCCAAATGAACAAAAATGCTGCCAAACCTTTGAGACACTCTGAAAATATACACAGTTGAGTCAAATTATTATGACCTCCAGCTAGTATCCAGAGTAATTGCCGTGTGTAGCACGGACAGCAGCCAGACGGGCTGGGAGTGACTCAGTAAGGTCCTGGTAGGTTGTCACTGGTATCTGGAGGCATGCTGCATACCACAACTCCCTGGGGGGGGGGGGGGGGGGGAGATTCATGGAGTGGACGTGATGATCAATGTGGTGCCACAGATGCTCAATTGGGTCAAAGTCTGGGGAATTAGAGGCCGAGGGTACAACTTGGAAGTCTTGGCCATTCCCCCACAACCAATGTCGAACATTTCTATCCACTTGACTTCACATGTTTTGCTGGAAGATTCTATTCGCCCCAGGGAAGACAATCTGGCATGTATGGGTGTACATAATCTGCAAGAAAGGGTTCATACGCAAAACAGTTGAGAGCACCTTCCACATGGATGAAAACATTTCCAGAACTTAATGTTGTGACCACCAGCTTGTGTTCTTCCAACAATGGTTGCAGGGTGTTTGTTCTCCGATGTCTGCTTCAAACCCCAGACTGCAGCCTGTGTCATACTGACACAGAAGGTGATGTATTCTTATGCAGAAGGTACATGTTATAGCATCCTGGCTTATTTTGGCGGTGAGCCTGCTCCACTGTAGTGTGTCAGTCCATTCCTGTGCACCTTTATAGCAGACGTTCACATCTCACATCAGTGGCACATGCTGCTCTGCAGTTTCCACACCTCTTATTTACAGTTATGCCATTTATCCACTCACAATACACGTTCACCGCAACAGCATGCAAACACACTGCTCAGTTTAAAAAATACTGCCACCATTAGCCTGAGAGCCATAATCATCCCTTTTGACAACTGTGATAAATTAACCTTTTTACCAATGACAGCAAGGAGGGATATGTGTGCAGACTGCCTATCACATTCTTTGTATACCCACCAAACCAGCTCACAACATGTGACTTTCTTCATGAGCTATATGCTGCCGACGTCGAAAGTAGAAGGTAGTTACAATAATGTGACTTCAGTGTGTTTATACTGTACTAAAGGAAACCTGTCAGGTGATTTATGGTGCCCTATATGAGAGCTGGATGTGAGAGAGGGAGAGAAGTTGAGTACTATGGTGTATATGACTTGGAACAGGATTTCTGAGTACAAAACAGAAAAGCTGTGAAAGCAAAACCTAAAGGGGTTTTACCACAAAGTAAAATTTACCTGAGAAGCTTGCAAAATAAATAATAAACATTTTTACCATTCATCAGTATCCAAATTATTGTACCAATTTTGTTTTAGCTGCCACCTTAGTAATTCATAGTGTACAGCTCATCTCTAGGGGATGCGACCAGTGATGAGAGCTCCTCATTCCTGACCGCACATGCTCAGACATCACCTCTGCTCTCAGGCAGCTGCTGTCAGGCAGCTCAAATTCTCTCCCTCAATCATATAACCCTATATATCACAGAGCTCAGCTCCTCTCCTCTACCATATACCCCTCTATATCACCGAGCTCATCTTCTCTCCTCTATCATATAACCCTATTTATTACAGAGCTCAGCTTCTCTCCTCTATCATATAACCCTATATATCACAGAGCTCAACTTCTCTCCTCTATCATATAACCCTATATCACCGAGCTCAGCTTCTTTCCCTCTATCATATAACCCTATATATCACAGAGCTCAGCTTCTCTCCCTCTATCATATAACCCTATATATCACAGAGCTCTGTTCCTCTCCCTCTATCATATAACCCTATATATCACAGAGCTCAGCTTCTCTCCCTCTATCATATAACCCTATATATCACAGATCTCAGCTTCTATCCTCTATCATATAACCCTATATATCACAGAGCTCAGCTTCTCTCCCTCTATCATATAACCCTATATATCACAGATCTCAGCTTCTCTCCTCAATCATATAACCCTATAGATCACAGAGCTCAGCTACTCTCCCTCTATCAGATAAACCTATATATTTCAGATCTCAGATTCTCTCCCTTTGTCACATCCTGCTATGTATATGTATATATATATATATATATATATATATATATATATACACACACTCGCCAAAATAATTGGAAATACAGTGATTGATGATGAATAAACATAGAACATATAAATACTCCTCTTTTTAATGGTTGGCTATTTGCCTACTTGGATGTGTGTGTGTCTGAGCACATGGTTTCTATTTCTATTATTTATACTAATTTTGGATTATTTCTTTATATGTTTATGCACTTTACATCATTGTTTGTGTTTCCAAGTATTTACATGATGTACATGATTTCCATGTTAAAATGCTGTTTCACAAAGCCACGGGTAGCTTCAGACTCACACTTTCTGATCTGGCTGAGGGTGGTTCTGTAGCAGTGATTGGCATATCAGCTCTGCTATTCCTGTTACAGTGACATGACCGCAGAAGGTTTATTATCTGTAGTGCAAAAGGCTACAGAGCTCTGGAGGTTAAAACTTGTCTTTAACTTAGGTGAACAAGCTCCATAAGATTCAAGAGAAATCAGATCAGATAAAGAGGAGGGAGAGGTGGTTGGTAACCTAGGGAAACCTGTGTACACGAGCAGTAGATAAAATATTATTTATCTCCTGAACAAATCAAAATCAAAGCAGCAATGTATTTGGCAATAGCCTTCATTTACCTTTGCCTACATGTTAAAAGCTTATCATTGTGGTGAGAAAATCCCTTTAAGGATTCAGCAGCATTTTTCCATAGACTAGTAAGTATTTTTAAGGCCGGTTACATCTTCTAATTAGGTCAGATGCTCCAGTGTGTCTTCATAGAGGCATTAGATTGTAATGGTTCAGAGAAGGGACGGTGATTTCATCCTGAAGGCACCCAGTTTGAGTCTCGTCTTGTAACCTGTTATGCAGTGTATGTTGTCCTCATCTGTCTGCGTTCTTCTGTCCTCCTTCCTAGTCCTGTCACAGGTTGTACAGTTTTGAGTTCAACTCAAGTGGAACTGAGTCGCTTCTCATAACATCAATGTATTTTTTGGGGATTTTAATACAATGTTGTTTAAGCACCCATTATCAGCTAATGACATTCACAGCTAAATACATGCATTGTTTTAACTTGCTGATCGGGTTAATAGGAAAGTGTCTTTGCTGTCCTAGAATCGAATTGCAATTCTGTTTATCTACAGAGTCACATATTGTCATTAATGCTAGAAGTGCCCGACTCAGGACAGTACAGCCTTGTCCCCACTGCACTGTTTTGCAGACCGTTTTCGGTATTGCAAACCGTCTGACAAACTTTTACACAGCCCTTAATGGAAAATCCATGCAGCGGTCCCCACTGCACGGATTTTCCACTGGACGGTTTCTTAGACCGCCGGCGGGCCGCAAAGCATTGAGCACGTTCATTCTTCCGACCAGTTTTCAGGCGGAATATGAAAATCTCAATGGGAGGGCTTTTCCCCGCAAAACGCGGATAAAAGCCGCCCCTCCCCTGGGGCCGTGTACACGACCCGAAAACAGTGCAAATTTGCACTGTGCCGTGTGAACAGCTCCTAAGGGTATGTTCACATGTAGCAGATTTGCTGTAGATTTTCTGTAAGGATTTATGGATGGAAAATCTGCAACAGAGTATGACAGCGAAGGGAATGCAATTTGTAACAAATCTCATCCACCCATTGGGGAAAATTTCTGCACAGCTCTAGTCGATAAGTGTATTCATGAGCAGAGCGCTCCCTCCAGCCTCTCTTCACGCCTATATTAGTGATTGACAGGCTGCTTTGTATACATGTATATAGCAACCTGTCAGTCACCGCAGAGAGAGGCAGGGGGAGACTATCCATTATGGATAAACTGGACTCCTAAGTGTGAGTCCGCTGTGTTCTTTCAGCACGTTATTAGCTGAACTAGGAGTAAATACCTGTAGCGGTGAAATGCTACCCTTGTTTAGGGCTGAAAATGCAGCTGGCTGATCCATGCCATACTTATTAGATACATGACGGCTGAACTGTAATTTCAACAGGAGTAGCCGATCATATGATGAGCGGCCTATTTACTCTTTGCTGATTGATGATGATGGCGGAGAAAATAATCAGGCAGGTTAATTTCAATGCATGTAAAAAAGAAGAAACGCCAGGTCACTCACGTACGTGAAATCTTCTGTTTATTAAAACCTGGAACATAGAACATGATCTGCACACTCCATGTACCAGATAAAGAGAAGATTGCACATAAGTGAGTGTTGTGGCGTTTTTTTAAAAGTATGTTCAAACGACGTTTTGGTTCCGTTTTTGGATCCGTTTTTTTACCAGAAGAGAAACTGCAATCCAAAAACGCAGCTGCAGATGCTTTTTTGGATGCGTTTTTCAGATCCGTTTTTCAATATATATACACAGGTTGTAGTTTGAAAAGGTAGAATCTTTAGTTTAATATACTTTACTCTTACATATGTATGTATGTAAGGGTATATAATATAATAAATCAGCCCCTAGAAGTCTCATTTGATCTAGAAGAACTGTTTGAACTTTAGTTACCTAATGACCTACATTTTCACTTAGAGTGGAAAGTGGTTAAGTAGTAGTGTAAGAGGAAGCCCATAAGGGAGCTATAACACATTTTACATGGTTTCAGAGGAAGCCCAATATAGGAGCTATACAAATTTTACATGTGTTTCAGAGGAAGCCCATTAGAGGGAGATAACAACATTTTACATGTTTTCAGGAAGCCAATAGGGGAGCAAAAACATTTTTACATGTGTTTAATCTTATAAATCACTTTTTATATATATTGAATTATATAAAAGCAGTTTTTTTTTAGCATAGAATGGGTGTTTATAGAAATTATAGAAGTTTTTTTTAGTAATTTATAAATGTTTTAGATGAATAGTTTATTATAGAATGTTGAGTGGTTTTAGTATTATACTGAAACCACTCAACATTCTATAATAAACTATTTATTTTAAAACATTAATAAATGTATTATTAAAAACTTCTATAATTTCTATAAACACCCAGTGTATACTAAAAAACTGCTTTTATATCATTCAATATATATAAAAAGTGATTTATAAGAGAACAGGAACATGTGGGTACGAAGGGGAGGACTTGAATCTGCAAACCGCGGACAAAAGCCGTCTCCCTTGGTGCCAAAAAATGACCAAATACCAGTCGGTATTTCCTGACTGGTATTTGGTCTCTAGAACAAAATAGTCTAGAAAAAAATATTTGCTATTTGGTCTCTGCCGTCTAAGCGCACCCTAAAGCTTTCTATCATAACCATCTCAACCAGTCCACCATTCAGCTTTCATTGATCTCAAAAACCAACCATCCCCCTCTGCCATGTAGTGAGGTCTCCATGCCACCTAGCCCTTTAGAGTCATGCCACCTTCTTGCTGGTCACACAGTGCACTGTTTTTGTCTTATGTCCCCTTCGTTATGTTTTTTTCCTTGTGGAAGTCTTTGTGATTTTTATTTCTTTTTGTTTCAGGAGTGATGCCACAAAAATGAAATTTGAAGGAAAAACTTTTCATTTATATGTGAGAGAGAAGGAGGTAAAATGTTAATCTATACCCTGACAGACTGGTATATACATATAGACTGGTATATATGCTGGGTGACTAGATTATGCGTAAATCTACATACATATACGTATATATAAACTAACTGACTGGAATGTTTATTACATCTAATTAGCACAATTTAGGGGCTTAGAGCTGAAGCTATATATACCTTTACTTAATGACTGATGTGTATATACACACAATGTGACAGGTATACACACCAACACAAATATCAGTATTGTACATATTTTCATTCATATGTAGAAGTACTCCCATGTAATGTAGGGGTTAGTCTTAGAATTAGACTGTGTATTGGCCTTAGGGTCGTACAGGGAAATATTCCATCTTCTTGAAATTTCCACTTAATGGCGCTATCCTCAGGGTCGTACAGGGAAATATTCCATCTTCTTGAAATATCCCTGTAATGGCGCTATCTTCAGGGTCGTACAGGGAAATATTCCATCTCCTTGAATATCCCTGTAATGGCGCTATCCATATTTCTTCTTGCAGGTACGACTGATCTCCAGAACAATTCCCAAAACCATTCCATTTTGAACAGGGAGGTGGTCAGGACTCTCCTACTAAATGCTCAGTTGTACTTGGAACTTTCATTGATTTCAATCGGAGAGTCCCGACCACCCCTCTGTTCTGAACGGGGGAAATACCCCTGTAATAGGTTAAAATATATTTCATCTTGTCATTTGCACTATGGACACGCAACTTACTATTTGCCGCATTTTTCGTATGTTTTTAGTAAGTTCTCTAAATATTATCACAGGCAGGATTACGAGGAAAGGTGACACCTATATATAGATGATACAGGATCCACCATTCACAACAGGTGATGGTCATGTCCCACCCCCTCCCTTTCTTGCACAATGACCTTTGCACAGCTCACTGAGCATGCCCACAAAACTCTTCCATAGAAGTCAGTGAGTCACAATGTTTTCCATATCACTGTTGTAAAGTATATCTCTGAATAGCAACCACTCAGACAAGATGGCTGACCCCATGTACAGAAACCTGAATACAAAATGTGTGTTTTAGTATCTGGTTTTAAGTAGTTAGATGAATTATTTTTATTTTGTCATAATAGAGATATGAATAGTCTAGGAATGAGGCTTCACACTGATCTGATTGTGTGTTTCTTGAAGACTAATTTATATAATTCTAAAACGAGGTTCGTACATTTGGTTTATTTTTTATCTTTGTCTTTTAAAAATATCCTCAGTATTATTTTTAGTGAAAATATAAAAAACACACCACTTTTATTACGTGAACACTGGGCATGCTCTTAGCACTGGGACCAAAACAGAGACAGTTTTCATACATGTGGCAACAACAGAATTTGTGATTTGAGTTTGTGACTGAGGTTGAGTTAAAAAGTAATGCTAAGATTTTACTTATATGTCAGCATGGAATCCTTGTTTGAGGCTTTCAATGTTAAAGTCTTAGGGGGACATGTCTGAAAACTGTCTTGGTCTAAGACTTTTCTTGTTGCCCATAGCAACCAAAAAAATGAAAGGGGCGCACTGATTGGTTGCTATGAGCAACAAGAAAAGTCTTAGACCAAGACAGTTTTCAGACATGTCCCCCTAAGACTTTCTTTGGTGCATATAGGAACCAAGCAGAGCTCCCCTTTCATTTCATATAGTGCTATGAAAAAATTAAAGGGGAGCTCTGATTGGTTGCTATGGGCAACAAAGAAAGTCTTTGGGGTAAATGTCTTAAAACTGTCTTGTTCTAAGACTTTTCTTTTTGATCATATAAACCAATCTGTGCGCCCCTTTCATTTTTTTGGTTGATTTGGGCAAAAATAAAAGTATTAGACCAAGACAGTTTTCAGACATGTCCCCCTAAGACTTTAACATTGAAAGCCTCAAACAAGGATTCTATGCTGACATATAAGTAAAATCTTAGCATTACTTTTTAACTCAACCTCATAGTCACGAACTCAAATCACAAATTCTGTTGTGCTCACAATCTCCGCTAATAAAGAAATATTAAAGTTGCGATTTTACTGTGACTTAAAGGGGTTGTCTCGCCACACAGTTTCACAGGGCAGCTTTCATTCATGCATCCTGTCTCTTCCTGGTCGGGCTGTAGGTAATTAGAATATCAGCTCTGTATTCAAAGGTCTGCTAACTAATCTAACATTAGATAAAAATCTCCTCTCAAGTCCAGAGAAGCTCCAGAGCTAAAGTAAACAGTAATAATTAATTAATCTCCTTTGTTTGTATGATCAGATAACACTGAAGCTCTCAAGCTGCCAGCAGTTTTGTGCACCAATCTGTGTGATGTTGTCATCCCTGCTATCAGATAAGACAAACAGCTGGAGAAAGCAGGCAGAGTAGATTGGTAACCTAGAGAAACCTGAGTGCACTCTGAGCTGATGAAATCACTTTTAGGGCATGTTCACACACGGCCGATTCCCACGGCCAAACCTCGTCCTAACCTCACCGCAAACTCGCGTCTCCCGACGCGGGTTTGCGGCGGGGGCGCTAGCCGTGGTCTCGGCGCGGGTGGGGCGTGGTTTGGGGTGCAGCTTGCGGAGAGGGTTTGGCCCCATGCAAATTAATAGGCAGGGGGAAAACCGAGCCGCGGGTCAGCCGCGCACCACCCGTGGCGACACCCGCGGCAACACCACGCGGCCGCCGCACTGAGAACTCCCTGTCAAGAATTGACAGGAGAGTTCTCACACACGCGCGGCAAGGCCGAGGCCCCAAAGCCACGGCTAGACCCGCGGCGTGTGAATATTCACGCGGTTTCCAATAGGAAACCATGTTAATAAACTGGGCGCGATTTGGCCGCGGAAACCGCGTCGGAACCCGCGGCCAAACCCGTCATGTGAACATGCCCTTATTGCCTCATCAAAGAAAAATAAACAAAGCAATATATTTAGAAAACGCCTTCATTTACTGCTCCCTACTTGTTGACAGCTAATTGTAGTGAGACAATCCCTTTAAGCGCAGCAAAATGGTGCTGTGCAGCTCAAACCTAAAGCCCCCTACACACTTTGTATTTTCTAGGTGTTTTGGTCACAATTTTCATATTGTGACATTTTGTACATGCCTTTGCAAATTCTACATAGAATTATATGAACTGAAGTGCTGGAAGAAAAGCCATACCCAAAGCATGCTGCATTTAAAAAAAAAAATCCACAAACCAGAAGATTTTACATGTAGACTTTTCTACAGTTTACTTTTCCATACTTTGCTATAGACTTTAAAGTAACATCTGGCTGCTTTTTTTTTTCTTTAAGGGAAGCTGTGATCATAATTTCTTTTTACTTATTGATAAGAAATATGTGACTATTATATGGAGTTTTTTTTATTTGGGTGGTTGATTTATCTATAAGTTTTTTGTGTCCTTATATACATTACTCTCTGACTTCCCCTCTGTGACCACTGATAGCATAGCAGTGAGAGGATTGCTCGATGGCCCTTCTTACAGGCAAGCTATGACCTGTAAAGTACAAGTATTATCAGCAGCACCTGATAAGTGTGAAGAGGCCTATTTTGTTTCATGTATTGCTGGTCATTCCCTAATGACCTCCTGGTCTAGTCTGTCAAGAGAACAATAGAGCGATCAATATGTTATCACCTACTATTTGTAATGAGACTATGTAGATATAAGCAGCAGCTGAAGTATAGTGAGATTAGTCTGCCCTGCCGTTGAGAAGTTTTGTTTAACAGCTAGAGAAGGACAATATTTTATAAGTAATTTTTAATTTATAGAACTGCCAAAATAAAAAAAAAATTGCCAAAAATTCAAAAAAAAAAAAAATATAAATAAAAAATGGCTTTCCAGGAATATTTTAACAAAAATACTTCTTTCTGATGGAGGTGTCCCTTTAATAAAAAAAACTGTGAAAATTCAATTAGAAACCCATCAAAATGCTGTGTTTAAATTTAGTGTAAACCTGAACCAACTTCTAAATGAAAACTTCTTTCTATGTGTGAGCAGATAAATGACAGGTCCTCTTTAAAGGACTCTATGCACATTAGACCATAGTTTCCAGAATCCATCTTTTTTGGCAAGACCTTTGGTCAATGTGTATGGAAACCTAAAAGCTCTGTCCTAACAGATGACGTTGGGGCAGAGAAGAATCAGGCATGTTGAATTTCAACGGGCAAAGCTTTAGTTCTCAATATGGAGGGGCTTTCTCTACTTACCTGATTGAAAACACATGCATCCTCGGTCAACCTGAGCATGCATGTGTATGGAGGAGGGTGGGGGGGGGGCAAATAGTGCTTGCCTGAACTAATGTTCAGTCAACAGCCATTGAAGATGTTTGGGCACCAGGAGGCTGATTAAAGATGAAGAAATTTAGCTTCAGAAACCGCACAGTTGCTAAACTACACCTCAACCTATAGCAACAAATATGAGGATTGAAATGAAGTCATGATCCAAACTGTATGGAACAAGTAACTGGATCTAATCCGTTTTAATGGGCTGGCTTTTTTTTTCATTACTCCCAACTTGTGTGATAGTCTTTATATGTGTTCTGTTATTATTGTCAACATTTTCTATGAATTCTCTAGTCATTAAAGGGGTTGTCTCACTACATTGATTCATCTCACCTCAGTCCTGTTTTCTTGGTTTCACTTTGAATTCAGGGGCATGTTGACTGGCTTCCACTGGGCTGCAGTAGAAGCCAGGTCTGTAGCTCTAGCAACCAGTGCTGGCAGCCTAAGATTGGACAGGAGAGATTGGCCAGATCTGTAGCTATAGCGACCTGAGGAGCTTATGCAGCCCATACAAGAGGGGATATCTTAGAATAGGTAGGACACTGTTAATAGACATATATTGCAAAGTGACTTGTTTTTGTGAAATCTTTAACATAAAAAACAATCCTTATAGTGAGACAACCCCTTTAAGACACAGACTACTAATAAGACAAATGCAAAAAAAAAAGATTTGACCCAAAGAAATTAGATTACAAATGTTTTGTTTTCTATGACTCTGTTGTCAGTGTATTGGGCACCAGCCTTCACTTGTGAATTCACTTTTCATTTCCGAGTGTGTGTATTCATCAGTCATATAAGCCCTCTATATACCAGTCAGTCAGGATATATATAATGTACATGGGCAACCTAATATCAGATAGTAAGGCTGTCAAACTTTAGGCCCTCGTCAGGAGTGACATGTTTTGACAGCACTTTATTTGTTCTCTTTTGATCCATAAAATTTAGGTTAAAATATCCATTTAAATGTCTGTATCTATAGGAAAAGCGCTTGGTGCTGACTTTCTTGGCACCTACTCCAGAGGCCTGCAAACACCTGTGGAAATGTGGCGTGGAGAACCAATCTTTCTACAAGTCAGTATTGTGTTCAGTAAGCCATGCACTGAAATGACTTGCTCCTCACTATTCTGTGTTTACAACCCTCCTCTGTCTACATTTTCTTCCTAATCACATTGTCTTTTCTTTGCAGGCTTGAGAACTCCAACCAGGTCCGCACGGTTTCCAGCAGTAACTTGTTCTTCAAAGGGAGCCGTTTTCGATACAGGTAATTAGAAAGTGTAATAATTCCAAGGCGTTCCATACAAGTAGGAGTTATTCTGGCCAGTAAATATAAACCCTTATTACCTGCTTCAGTAACATGCACTATCAATGCAATTGATCCTGGCCAGAAAATGTTGCAGGGCTTTTCCCAGGCCAGACATTTATGGCATGTCGATAGGACCTGCATCTATTGTGAGAAGGGGTCTGTCACCAAAAGTCTCCCTTTCAAAGCAAAGAGTGGGCTGCACTTGTGCACTCTCCCTTCTGTTCAATGAGGGATTCTAGTAGAACTAAACACACCTGAGCTGTACTTGGGACTCCAATAGAACAGAATAAAGAGTAGTGCACAAGTGTAACCTACTCTCGGTTCGGAACGGAGACTTTCGGGGGCCCGTACTCATTATAGTTGTGGGTCCCGTAAGTGAGGCTAGCACCTATCAGACATTGATGGCATATCTTATCAATATGCCAAACATACATGAGATGCGTAAACTCCTATAACCAGGACTAAACATGACCCTTGTGAGAAGATCCTCATTGCCTTATGACACCCCCAATACAAGTTATTGTCCATGGATCTTACTGAATATGGAAGGGGTGGCAGACAAGACTACCAATGTATTTTTGGCAATAGTCCTCCTAGGCTCTACTGCATTTTGTCTACTGGTTCTATCTATCTTTGTGGTCCCCTCATGTGTAGTTTGCTTACACGCCCTAAGGCTATGTTCACACAGCTTAATTGCGGGACGTATTTCGCCCCACAATTACGCCGTGTCCGAGGGGGACGCCGGCCCCATAGACATTCATTATTCTCGGCGCGTATACACCGTGAATAATTGACATGTCACTTCTCTCCCCACTTAGTGTATTGTGTGAGCAATGAGAGGAGACGTAATCCATAGTTCTCTATGAGAACTGTGGATTACCGTAATGAGCGAGACGTATTTCAGCCCGTAATTCGCGCAGTACGGCGCGAATTAGGGGCTGAAATACATCCCAAAATAAGCCCTGTGAACATGGCCTAAAGCTCCATATCTTCTTCCTACCTTTACCCTTTAAAAAATGCCACCTATTTCTTTAGTGGTCGGGTTGCTAAAGAAGTAATGGAATCAAGTGCCAAAATCAAGAGAGAGCCTCCCGAAATTCACAGGTAAGTACTGTTTACCACTCCTGTATGACGTCTTCCTAAGTACATCTGCTCTTCGGTTATAGGTAGGTTATAATAGATAACAGCTTCTTTTATCATTTTATGTTTTATTAGTGCAGTGTTGGGTCATCCAGAATTTGATAGAAGCAACAGTGTCAGTCCAGAAACATCATCCCTCTTACCCATGGGATGTGCCTTTAGTGCTGCTCATTGATGTAAAAAGAGCTGCATCACCAGACCTAGCCCTTGGAATAAAGTGGCACTGCTGGACAGACCCTTTTCTTTTCTCAATCTTGTCTCATATGAGTGCGTTAGAGGATCTGTGACATCTGACAGGTCTATGTTAGGAAATCCTTGTGTTCCCTGTGATATAACAATTCTGGAGCCTCTTCTCTTAGAACTCTGTGTTGTGCTGTTCTTCTATCATTCTTTCTACAAATGTCTTTCTGAAGCTGTCAGGTGGGTGTTACCATTCCCAGTTTTTAAAGGGGTGTGTCTCTGCTCACACTGACTCTGTCACCACAGATTGGGCAATGTCAGACTGTGCAGGGTAACACCCATGTGACAGATGGATAATACATTTACAGTAGGAATGATGGGTGAATAAGACGACATAGAAATTTAAGGAAATATTCTTCAGAATTTTTACTTCATTGGGAAGTATTTATTAAAATAGACAAGCCAGGAGATGTCACAGGTCCTCTTTAAATCACAGATGAACATGTTATGTTATGAAGTGTTAGTAGCCAGCCATGCAAATCCAGATACCAGTTGTTAAGCTTCATAAACATTAAAAAAAAGACTGCTGTTCTGATTTTTCTGTCTTTTTTAGAGTTAGAGCAGTACTTCTCTCCTGCATGTTTTTAGATGGTTCCCTAGCTTACTAGCCACCGCTCTCTGCTGTAGAGCTCTGGTCGGGATGGTGACATCACTTCCTGCTGTGTCTTATCAGCAGCACATGAGCTTGTTTGTTTCTTATTGGCAAACTTTAACCTTAGAGCTCTGTAGATTGTTTAAACTCCTCCATCACCGGTGTCCCTCTACCAGACTCTGCTAGGAATACCAGAGCTGATATGTCAATCACTGTTGTAAAATCAGCCACAGTCTCACCAGGAAGTAGAAGCCTAAAGATGGCTGTGAAACATCCTGACCCCTTTAAGTTTAGCCTCAAAAGATATAATTACAGAAGCTTACAGAATGCAGTGGGCTTTACTACTCAGGTTAGCCGTCTCCACCATCTAATCTATTAACAATGTCAACCTATGTGGTCATCTAGTCTGCATCTGGCTTGAAAATCCCAATGCCCATCTTGCTATCACAGCACAAAAACAAAGATGTATATCTGACATTTTCAGATGCTTTTGTCCCTCATACTACTTCCATGGTCTTCTTATTGCCTTTCAACACTTAGATACTTTAACTTGAATTACAGATTTTGTCTTCTTTATTACAGAGCTGGGATGGTGCCAAGTCGTAGTTGTCCCTCAATTAGCCATGGACTGAGGTTAAGTAGTGTACCCCGGACACGGCGTCGCGCTGTTCACATATCCATCATGGAGGGTATGTTGCCTTATAATGTTGTCAAGTACAACCCATAATGCTTTATTTTTGTCACTTTGATTAAAGCGTATCACTAAGGCTTTCACATAGGACCACTGAAACGGCTGAGCTAGAAAAGTGACCAGCACTTTCCATCATTGTAGTTGCCATTTGCTTTTCTGCAGACAGTCAATGGGACAAATCTCAATATGGACTAGCACTTGTCTCTTCTGCAGACACCCCTCACACTAGGACCTAAGCTCACAGACGTATCATTTATAAGGTATACAGTGTGGATTTAAAGAATTTTGAAGCTAAGGCAGCCCTTTGCCTATTTCACTTGCATAATTGTCAGTAGTTGTGGTACTATGTCTTCAGTATAGGGTGGTTCCCAAAGACCGGTGCCTGTAGTTACAGTAACATCAGTGGTAAGTGGCCGGTGACTGCAAATTGCAGTAAAACGGGCTTATTGCCCATAGAAGGCAATCACAGCACAGCAGCAGCTTTCATCTTCAAGAGCCAAATGGAAAATGTGCTTCCATAGTGTGACATCAGATGGAAGAAAGAAAAAGCCATATAGTTGTTGAAAATTGCAAGAACTGGGTCCGTAAAATAAAACTTTTAGGCTATGTTCACACGAGGTAATTTCGGTGCGCATTTTGCCGCGTATTTGCGCTCGAATATGGCCGAGATGCGCGTCGAAATTATGGTAATCCATAGCGCTCATAGAGCACTATGGATTACGCCTCCTCTCCCCGTTCATACAATACAATCGTATTGTACGCGCGGGGAGATAAGTGACATGTCAATTATTTGCAGCTAATACGCGTCATGATTAATGAATGTCAATGGGGTCAGAGGGCTGCGTCCCCCCCCCCCCCCATGCTGCAGGAGTACGCGCATATCAGCGCAAACTCCCAAAAAACATGATGTACTGCGGCACGTACTGCACGCGTCGCAGTACATCGTGTGAACATACCCGTAGGATAAATTTTGTAAATGTGCTCTACATTTAAACTGAATTTCTAAACCACTGGGTGTTTATGTCATGGGAAAAGTCTGGGCGCCCTAAGACTGTGGACGTGAAAAGGATTCAAGCTCTGCATCAGAGTAGTCCTAAAAAGTCGATCAGACTGACTAGTATGGAACTAAAGGTATGCACAGTATGGTGGATCTCCCAAAAATGTCTGCTATGAAAGCCATACACATTACATCTTCAGGAGCTACAAACTAAAACACCATGACTTTTGCATTGACCTGCTTGGCCAATTGGAAGAGGAATTT
Organism: Phyllomedusa bahiana; assembly: GCA_025379985.1. NCBI lineage: Eukaryota > Metazoa > Chordata > Amphibia > Anura > Hylidae > Phyllomedusa > Phyllomedusa bahiana. Next base: position 22,656 of record JAODAL010036378.1, read on the forward strand.
GCTTACAAGCCGGTGTTCAGGGATAAGACTACTTTTAACCTCAGTGGGAGGCTCAATCGTCACAGCATTAGAATTTGGGACTCAGAAAAACCATGTGTCCTTATGGAGCACAGGAAGAACTTGACCAAAGTTAATGTGTAATGAGCATGTGCAATGTCTATGCTCCCTCTTTTCTTTCAAGGATACTGTTGCTGGCTGTTCTACATAGACGAGTGAAAGGAATGTGTTATGCCATAGACAGCAGATCTGCCAGACACATCAGGGTGGTGCACCTCCACATTTCCACTTGGCTGTGCTCCGATATCTAAAGAAAACTGTACAGGAACATTGGAGAGGCTGTGTCAGAAATGATTCACCAATTTTGCGCTGGCCTACACAATTTAGTCAGCTGCTGCACATGGTGACTTCTTTCTGTGGAGTTACATGAAAGACCCTATGGTCGATTCTTTTTTGCCAAGGACACTGTCACCGGCCATTCCTGTCTGCACATATTAAAAGAAGGGCTTATGCCAGACTACATTTTGCAGATCTTCCTCTATCAGCAGGATGGAGACGTCCACATTTTCATCAGAATGTTCACTGATGCCTGCATAAATCTGTACCTTAACATTGGATCAGCCACACTGGAAACAACGATTTACCAGTGTTGTGCTACATCAAGTACTTAGTGTGTCTACCCCCCATACTCCTTCCCACCCCAACCACCGGATCTGAACCACCTGGGGAAATGCATCACTAAAACCGTGGAGTCCATATCTGAGCATATGCTGGCATGTGCCTGAACAGAATTGGATGAGCATCTAGACATCTGCCGATTCGCAAATGGAAACCAGTTTGAACATTTGCAGTTTAAAGATAACACCTGGATGTGTCTGTCATGTTAATAAATTTATGTTCTGAATAATGGGGATATAATTTTGCACCACCTTTTTTGAATCACCCTGTATAAATGGGCATTAGTTTCTTTGTAGCAGAGTATCATGTTTGCTTTCACCATGATAATATGCTATATAAAGTTGCAGGTAAGTGTTAAAAATATTTTTGAAGGAAAAAAATATATATCTATTTAGATATACAGCGCCTTGCGAAAGTATTCGGCCCCCTTGAACTTTTCAACCTTTTGCCACATTTCAGGCTTCAAACATAAAGATATAAAATTTAAATTTTTTTGTGAAGAATCAACAACAAGTGGGACACAATTGTGAAGTGGAACAAAATTTATTGGATATTTTAAACTTTTGTAAAAAATAAAAAACTGAAAAGTGGGGCGTGCAAAATTATTCGGCCCCCTTAAGTTAATACTTTGTAGCGCCACCTTTTGCTGCGATTACAGCTGCAAGTCGCTTGGGGTATGTCTCTATCAGTTTTGCACATCGAGAGACTGAAATTCTTGCCCATTCTTCCTTGGAAAACAGCTGGAGCTCAGTGAGGTTGGATGGAGAGCGTTTGTGAACAGCTGGAGCTCAGTGAGGTTGGATGGAGAGCGTTTGTGAACAGCAGTTTTCAGCTCTTTCCACAGATTCTCGATTGGATTCAGGTCTGGACTGTGACTTGGCCATTCTAACACCTGGAGACGGTTATTTGTGAACCTTCCATTGTAGATTTTGCTTTATGTTTGGGATCATTGTCTTGTTGGAAGATAAATCTCCGTCCCAGTCTCAGGTCTTTTGCAGACTCCAACAGGTTTTCTTCCAGAATGGTCCTGTATTTGGCTCCATCATCTTCCCATCAATTTTAACCATCTTCCCTGTCCCTGCTGAAGAAAAGCCCAAACCATGATGCTACCACCATGTGTGACAGTGGGGATGGTGTGTTCAGGGGGATGAGCTGTGTTGCTTTTACGACAAACATATCGTTTTGCATTGTGGCCAAAAAGTTGGATTTTGGTTTCATCTGAGCAGAGCACCTTCTTCCACATGTTTGGTGTCTCCCAGGTGGCTTGTGGCAAACTTTAAACGAGACTTTTTATGTATATCTTTGAGAAATGGCTTTCTTCTTGCCACTCTTCCATAAAGGCCAGATTTGTGCAGTGTACGACTGATTGTTGTCCTATGGACAGACTCTCCCACCTCAGCTGTAGATCTCTGCAGTTCATCCAGAGTGATCATGGGCCTCTTGGCTGCATCTCTGATCAGTGTTATCCTTGCTTGAGATGAAAGTTTAGAGGGACGGCCGGGTCTTGGTAGATTTGCAGTGGTCTGATCCTCCTTCCATGTCAATATGATCGCTTGCACAGTGCTCCTTGGAATGTTTAAAGTTTGGGAAATCTTTTTGTATCCAAATCCGGCTTTAAACTTCTCTGCCTGGTGTGTTCCTTGGTCTTCATGATGCTCTCTGCGCTTTAAACAGAACCCTGAGACTATCACAGAGCAGGTGCATTTATACGGAGACTTGATTACACACAGGTGGATTATATTTATCATCATCAGTCATTTAGGACAACATTGGATCATTCAGAGATCCTCACTAAACTTCTAGAGCGAGTTTGCTGCACTGAAAGTAAAGAGGCCGAATAATTTTGCACGCCCCACTTTTCAAGGTTTTTTTCTTTACAAAAGTTTATAATATCCAATAAATTTTGTTCCACTTCACATTTGTGTCCCATTTGTTGTTGATTCTTCACAAAAAAAATAAAATTTTATAGCTTTATGTTTGAAGCCTGAAATGTGGCAAAAGGTTGAAAAGTTTAAAGGGTCCGAATACTTTCGCAAGACACTGTATATACTGTGTATATATATCTCAGTATAATAGAAGCAATAGGTCACTTACTGCAGTTTAGAAAACCTTGGCATTTTATAAAGTTCAGTATAACCACATGAATACTAAAAGGTTAACCCACTTAGAAACCCTCTTCATCTGGATACTGAGTGTGTAGATGAGGACGTTTGTCTGGGAAGTGGGGCACTGTCTGTAAGGAGCTGCCAATTTCCACGTGGGAGAGATAAGTGACAGCTGGGAAAGTATTCTACGGATTCTGCTCAGTAGTAAATTTACTGGTTCCCAAAATAGCGCCCGAGAGCCAGAAGCTTCACCTTGTATGTCAGAGAGAGAGGAGGTGGAGAGATACAGACTGGAGATGAACAGAGCCAGAAGCCGAGAGTGAAGAGAAGTAGAAAGCTTATAGAAAGTGTCTAGAAAGAGGAGCAGTCATTGGAAGTGTTCAGAGGGAGACGTGTAAGTGCTGCGTACGTTCACCAGGAAGTGAGTACAGCAAGATATCAGGACTATCCTCCATTCATCATGGTGAAGTGCCTCATCCGTATCAAAACCAAAGTGAATGTTCACCTACGTATGATCAATCATTGTTACCGCGATGTAAAGATTCGGGTGCTTAGTCTGGGGCCTCGGCTTTTGGGTCGAGCACTCGGGGCCTTGCCCCTATTCCCAGCTCTCACTGCAGCATTCCCTGCTTCTATGATACCACCTACAACTGCGACAGAATTGGGAATATCAAGCGAAGCAGGTGGGATTCCTGCATCAAGTACACCAGCTACAAGTGTGATTGAGATTGGAATAACAGGTAAATATCCAACTATGAGTCATGTCTGTATCTGGAATCCAGGCTATTGTATCTTTCTCTGCATGCTCATGTACAGTCTATTATGCTTGCTTACAGTATTGTGTTTGATGCCGTTCCCGCAGGTCTGGAATCTCTGCGTGACAGTGCCCACTCCACTCCGCTCCGTTCCTCTGACAGCATTGATGCGTTGTCTCCCTGCACCTCTCGGGAGACGGTGATCAGTGATGAGGCATACACCCCCTGCTCCAGCATCCTTCCTACTCCTGTGTATGAATCCAACCTTGAGCTATCTATCGGGCAGCAGGTGAATGGGACAACCTGCACGACCCAGGACGAGGAGAGTGACCTGGCTACTCCCAGCATTTCTGACCTGGAGATACCTCCACCAGCTCTACCTGGGCCAGAGCGAGCAAATCAGCAGGAACCTGAACCGGAACAGGCAAATAAGTTTCTTCAAAGTGTTCTGCGGCTGCTCGCAGTCACTCTGTGTCTTCTGTTGGCATTACTGTTGTTGCTGGTTATATTGGCAGAGTCTGACCTGGAGTTAGCATTTTTGAGGGACATCAGGTTAACCCCTGAATTCCAGCAGTTTCATTATCAATACTTTTGCCCTCTGCGCCGATGGTTATCATGCAAACTACACCCTTTCATCCGTCTCATTGACTCTTGATGTTATGTGCGGTGGCCCTCATCGACTGTGAGGAGTGATGTCTTCCAGTGTCCTCCCTTTCTCACCCCTGTCTTGTCTCACAAACCCTTTGTGGTACAAAGGTTGTCAGAATAAACCTTTGCTTAGGGTTGTCTAGTGTGAATGGGTGGATGAAGATGAGAGGTGGAGGGTACCCCAAGACATTGCATGGGGGTTCTATAGCCACTTTAAGCTCTATAACGTCACACCCATGTATCCTATATGTGGGTTCAGTAGGATCATATTTCTTCAACCTCAGAAAAAGACTAGGGTTTCTACATCACATTCAGGCCTCCTGCCTCAACACAGCTTGGGCACAGGCCAGGACGCTTGATAGCAGATCTACATCGAGCTGTTTAATTACACTCTCCAACATGACCAGAGGGAGCTTCTCTATAGACATGTGTGGTCTATCATAGGAACCGTGGGGAGGATTTAATAAGCAAAATGTGCCAAAATTCTGGCTTAAATTGCGGCAGAAATCGTGGCAAATGTAGTATGTGTTTTAGACACTTTTTATTCCTCATTTGATGGTTTGGAAAAGTGCCTAAAAAAGGGACTTGTAAAATACGGCAAATGTATCAGTGGCGTACGCTTTATTTTCCCAGGAGGTGGCATAAGAAAAAGTGGTCATGTCTAGCAAAGTGCGCCGAATATAACTCACCGTCATTGTGATCTATTTGGCACCGCTTCTGCTTGTCTCACTTTGTTTTATGCCATCTTAATATAAGACCGTATTAATAAAACTGCCCCACGATTTTCTGGGTCCGTCTAAAGACCAGTGAAATGCTGGGGGATGGGAGCTGGAGATGTAATAGGTCCCTTTAAGGTCAGTGCACGAGTACCAGTTGTTTGGAGTTAGCTTGGGCTTCAAGGCTTTATCACTGCTGTCAAATGCGCACACAAAAACATAAAGCGAAGTAACCAAAGCCTATGTACTAATAAAAGCTATGGACACCTCTCAACCTGTTTTTTAACATGTACTTTACAAAAAAAAAAAAAAGATTTGCCATCAGCTGTTACTAAAATGCTCTATCCTCACTGACCACCCAGTCCGTAGCCCCTCTCTCATCTCTTCTGCACGATAATCTAAACTGGGATTATAGTTGTATATATTTACATATTTAAATTATAGGTGAGAGAGGGGCTGCAGAGCGATCAGAGAACGAGGACAGATTGAACAACTTCTATAGCAATATATATATATATATATATATAATGTATTATATATAGTTATATTATATAGTAAGTAAGGAACAAATTTAAAGGGGTGTTTCTATTCCAGACTTTTTTGTTATATCGATGGGTGTGGTCCCACCTATGACGTGCACCAATCACGTGAACGGGCCCTTAGGCTAGGTTCACACGGCTTAACTGCGGGACGTAATTACGTCCCGCAATTATGTCGTGTGGCCGGGGGCGGAGCGGGGGAGGGAGCGGGGGACGGCACTTCGCCGGCCCATAGACTGTCATTGCTAGCGGCGCGTATACGGTGGGGAGAGGAGACGTAATCCATAGTTCTATGAGAACTGTGCTTTACCGTAATGAATGGGCCGTTTTCAGCCCGTAATTTGCGCACTTCGGCGCGTAATCACGGACCGAAATACGGCCCATTTTAAGCCGTGTGAACATGGCCTTTGAGTCTATGTTCAAGAACAGAGAGTAAGTTGCATTTGTGTGCTGCTCTCCATTCTGTTCTATGGGGCAGCCGAGCCTGTCGATCTGCCATAAATGTCTGAGATAGGAACACCCCTTTAGTCAAAACTAATTGCAAATCTGTTTTATGTTTAAATATACATGCAATGCAATAAATTATGTGTTCATAGGTGTCCATAGCTTGTAATAGTCTCCAAAATGACTGTAATGACTGCTTTGCTGTAGTTTTCTATGGCTTATTTCTCTTCAGCATCTGACAGAGTTCCAGAATAGCAAGATACTAACAGAATCCTCCAGGGCAAGTGACCCAAGACTATGCGAGGGGTATGCACTGCAATACGCCTGTTGTTGAAAGTACGCACAGGCCACCGCATACTTTCAACAGTGCTTGGGCCCGGCCTCCTATTCAGTTCAGGATTCCCTGGTGCGTAAGAGCCGGAAAGAATACGTCGGGTTATCCATGAGTGTTATGCTTTTCCCATATATTCAGGGCATACGTGCATTGCAGCACAATTACGTGCTGAAGTACGCCCTGAAAATACATCGTGTGAACATACCCTTAGTATCATTTCTAGCAGTAAATGGCATAAATTACAGCAAAAATAAGCTGCAGCTCCTAGCTGGCATAAAATTCAGAGGCGAGCACCACCTAATACATTTCTTCCACTGGCATTTAACATACCAGTCTGAGTAAGTGTGCCCCTAGTTGTAGCCTAAGTAAAAGCTGGTGCCTGGTTAGTAGTAATTGAGTCGCGGCACATAGTTAGGACTTCTTTACACCACGTCTCTCAGTTTCATATGCTGTATAGCTTCGTCAACGTTATTTAAATCAAGGGTCCAATAAATTAGTCATGGAATAGCATGCAGCTGTTACTAATTCCTCCGCCGCCGGCTGGGGAATGTTCTCACTGGCGACCATGCTTTTAATGTCTGCTTTTATAGTGACATCTGGAGGCTAAATGCAAGCACTGCACCCAAAACTATTTAGTCTGCCGTTAATTTGTTAAGTTTAAAGGATTATTATCTGCATTCTATATTATGCCAGGCACTCATTGATCAGACTGGATGATTGGCATTGGCTGCCATACGTACACTTAGGTTGGAAGCTTGCTTTAAAATGTTCATTATTTCTGTAACGGTTTATTCAGAAGCTAAAGCAGATCCCTCAAAAATCTACACCTATGTGCATGTAGGTTATGCCCCAGATTTGAGCCATTCTAATGGAGTGGGCAAACTCTGCTGCGGTTTATGAGAAGAGGCATGCTGCAGGTTGGGTTAGGCTGGATGAGAGGTCACTTCCATTATTCTGTACATTTAGGGCGACATGTATGTACGGTGCTGCGCCAGTATTCTGGTGTCTTATCAGCCCAAAAACTGTTCTCTAGATTTATAATCAGGCGCACTCCAAAAGTAGGCGCATTATCGGGCTCCCGCAGCACTTTGTACTGCGCCTGAGATTGGGGGGAGTTCTGGGGGCCTATCGCACCACAACCATATGATTCTACACATTTATGACAGGAGGACGGCAAATCTGGGCACATTACTGCTGGAACAGGTAGCCCAAGTTACAAGTGATTTGCCTGAGTTGTCATTTTAGAGGTAGAAAGAGCCAAATCTATGACCCGCAGTAGAACAGGTTCATACATTTAGGCACATTCTACGCCACTATTGCACGCAAACAAATTATCATCCGGGCGCCAAAAATCATATATGTCGCCCTTAATGTTAGCATTGGTGTGGACCCTTATATTGTTCTCTCTTATGCCTATTCCTACCAAAATTGGGAACATTTCCCAAAATGCATGTTGGAGAATCAGGCAACTGGTCCAGAAACCCAAAATTAGACATTAAATACCCCAGTTATACTGTGTATGTTCACATGTTGCAGGGTTCCTATCACACTACATCAGATATGCTCATCAGACCACATTTCTCTAGTGTATCCAGAATTATGGTCGAGGTACCCAGTGGCCAAGCATGCGTACACTGGACACCTTCCATACTCTTTGTGGTGCGACAGTGTTCGCATCACTGCTACCATTATGGTCCTGGCAGGATGGAATATTGATCATACATAGATATACTTACTTGCCAGGTGGCTGTTCGCTATTGCTTAATTATAGGACAGGTCATATAATGCTATAACGGGATACCAAGTATACGCACAGCGCCCTCTGTTTTATAGATTGTAACATAGGGATTGGCAGGAGCTGCAGCTGAAGAATTGCTGATTGTTATTACAAAGTGTATGTGGATTGTAATGGAAGGTGATTGTAAGCTGCACTGGAGACACAATTCAAGATGAAAGTCACAGAAAGTGACCGCTCCAGTCCATAACGGGTATATTGAGTATTGGAAGGGCTGAGAGCTCTGGGCCATATCATCTGTGAGTTCTGCAAATAATGGCTTAGACCTAGCTGTCTGCCTCAATGTCCAGATATTAAAAAGTGAGATCTCTAATGCCCTGGTATCGGTGTATTAGGAGGAGGTAGGAGCTAATGTCTCTGTATTAGTAGGTGAGAGCTCTAAAGTATCTCACAAAAGTAAGTACACCCCTCACATTTTTGTAAATATTGTAGTCTATCTTTTCATGAAGATATGACACTTTGATACAATGTAAAGTAGTCAGTGTGCAGCTTGTATAACAATGTACATTTGGTGCGCCCTCAAATAACTCAACACACAGCCATCAATGTCTAAACCGCTGGCAACAAAAGTGAGTACACCCCTAAGTGAAAATGGACAAATTGTGCCCAAAATGTCAATATTTTGTGTGGCCACCATTATTTTCCAAGACTGCCTTAAAGGGGTTGTCTCACTACATCGATTCATCTTACCTCAGTCCTGTTTTCTTGGTTTCACTTTGAATTCAGGGGTGTGTTTACTGGTTTCTACTAGGCTGCAGTTGAAGCCAGGTCTGTAGCTATAGCAACCAGCGCTGGCAGACTATCATGAGATTGAACAGGTCTGTAGCTATAGCGACCTGAGGAGTTGATGCAGTCCATACAAGAGGGGATATCTAGGAATAGGCAGGACACTGTTAATGGACACATATTGCAAAGTGACTTGTTTTTGCAGATCTTTAAAGCAATCCTTGTAGTGAGACTACCCCTTTAACTCTCTTGGGCATGGAGGTCACTAGAGCTTTACAGGTTGCAGCCACAGGAATCCTTCTACTCCTCCATGACGACATCACAGAGCTGGTGGATGTTTGAGTTGCTGGATTGGGCACAATGTGTCCATTTTCACTTAGAGGTGTACTTACTTTTGTTGCCAGTGGTTTAGACATTGATGGCTGTGTGTTGAGTTATTTTGAGAGCTCTCCAAATTTACACTGTTAGGCTATGTGCACACGATGTATTGGGGCGCGTACAGTACACTCCGCAGTACATCGTGTGTCTCGGGAGCTCACGCTGATCAGTACGTACTGCTGCGGTGGTGGGTAAGAGGGGGCGCAGCCCGCCGCCCCCATGGGCATGCATTACTTGGGCGCTTTTGTGTGACATGCCACTTACGATCGTATTGTACGAGCGGGGAGAGGAGGCGTAATCCATAGTTCTCTATGAGGGTTCTCTATGAGAACTATGGATTACCGTGATTTCGGCATCTCGCTCATATTAGAGCGCAAATATGCGCCGAAATTACCCCGTGTGAACATAGCTTTATAAAAGCTATACACTGACTACTTGACATTGTGTCAAAGTGTCACATCATTAGGGTTGTCCCATGAAAAACTATAATACAATATTTATAAAATATTAGGGGTGTAATCATGTTTGTGAGGTACTGTAGATTCTGATGTCTGTGTATTAGCAGGAGGTGAGAGCTCTATGGCCCGGTATCTGTGTATTAGTAGGAGGTGAGAGGTCTATGGCCTGGTATCTGTGTATTAGGAGGAGGCGAGAGCTCTATGGCCTGGTATCTGTGTATTAGGAGGAGGCAAGATCTCTATGCCCTGGTATCTGTGTATTTGGAGGAGGCGAGAGCTCTATGGCCTGGTAAAATTTTGTATTAGGGGGAGGAGAAGCTCTATGCCCTGGTATCTGTGTATTAGGGGGAGTGAGAGCTCTATGGACTGGTATCTGTGTATTAGGAGAGGCGAGAGCTCTATGGGCCCCGGGATCTGTGTATTAGGAGGAGGCACACATTAGGGTTGGTCCCATGAAAACTATATACAATATTTATAAAATATTAGGGGTGTAATCATGTTTGTGAGGTACTGTAGATTCTGATGTCTGTGTATTAGGAGGAGGTGAGAGGTCTATGGCCTGGTATCTGTGTATTAGGAGGAGGCGAGAGCTCTATGGCCTGGTATCTGTGTATTAGGAGGAGGTGAGAGCTCTATGACCTGGTATCTGTGTATTAGGAGGAGGCGAGAGCTCTATGGCCAGGTATCTGTGTATTAGGAGGAGGCGAGAGCTCTATGGCCTGGTATCTGTGTATTAGGAGGAGGAGAGAGCTCTATGGCCGGGTATCTGTGTATTAGGAGGAGGCGAGAGCTCTATGACCTGGTATCTGTGTATTAGGAGGAGGTGAGAGCTCTATGGCCCGGTATCTGTGTATTAGGAGGAGGTGAGAGCTCTATGGCCCGGTATCTGTGTATTAGGAGGAGGCGAGAGCTCTATGGCCCGGTATCTGTGTATTAGGAGGTGAGAGCTCTATGCCCTGGTATCTGTGTATTAGGAGGAGGCGAGAGCTCTATGGCCTGGTATCTGTGTATTAGGAGGTGAGAGCTCTATGCCCTGGTATCTGTGTATTAGGAGGAGGCAAGAGCTCTATGGCCTGGTATCTGTGTATTAGGAGGAGGAGAGAGCTCTATGGCCCGGTATCTGTGTATTAGGAGGAGGCGAGAGCTCTATGGCCTGATGTCTGTGTATTAGGAGGAGGCGAGAGCTCTATGGCCTGGTATCTGTGTATTAGGAGGAGGCGAGAGCTCTATGGCCTGGTATCTGTGTATTAGGAGGAGGCGAGAGCTCTATGGCCTGGTATCTGTGTATTAGGAGGAGGCGAGAGGTCTATGCCCTGGTATCTGTGTATTAGGAGGAGGCGAGAGCTCTATGGCCTGGTATCTGTGTATTAGGAGGAGGAGAAAGCTCTATGCCCTGGTATCTGTGTATTAGGAGGAGGCGAGAGCTCTATGGCCCGGTATCTGTGTATTAGGAGGAGGTGAGAGCTCTATGGCCTGGTATCTGTGTATTAGGAGGAGGCGAGAGCTCTATGGCCTGGTATCTGTGTATTAGGAGGTGAGAGCTCTATGGCCTGGTATCTGTGTATTAGGAGGAGGCGAGAGGTCTATGCCCTGGTATCTGTGTATTAGGAGGAGGCGAGAGCTCTATGCCCTGGTATCTGTGTATTAGGAGGAGGCGAGAGCTCTATGGCCTGATGTCTGTGTATAAGGAGGAGGTGAGAGCTCTATGGCCTGGTATCTGTGTATTAGGAGGTGAGAGCTCTATGGCCTGGTATCTGTGTATTAGGAGGAGGTGAGAGCTCTATGGCCCGGTATCTGTGTATTAGGAGGAGGTGAGAGCTCTATGGCCTGGTATCTGTGTATTAGGAGGAGGCGAGAGCTCTATGGCCTGGTATCTGTGTATTATGAGGTGATAGAGCTCTGACCTTCAAATACACAGACATCATCATATAGATCTATGTCCAGATATCTATGTATTAGGAGAGGAGAGCTCTATGTCCTGATGTCTGTGTATTAGGATGATACTATGTATGAATGAGCTCCATGTCCTGATGTCTGTGTATTGGGAAGGGGTGCCAACCCCCTGACCTAGTGCCAGCATATTAGGAGATGAGAACTCCACATCAATGAGCTTATTTTTTTTATACTTGGGCATGTCACGTGTGCCTTAGCGCATGATGCATACCCCTGCATTGGACTAGGAGCTGTGTGTTTAGTTGGAATGGTGCTGGTCTATATGTATGTTCTTTATATATATTCACGTAGTAAGCAGCTGTATGCTCTTGGTGAATGATCGCTTGCATATTGGGAGAGTGGCATAAATGTTGTGTCTGTCCCTGCCATATGTTTTCTCATTTCAGACCCTGGTCCTAAAAAATGTGTCCCTAAGTGCTGCATTAGAAGCTGAGGTATAGGGTTCTAAGGACTATAAAAATGTGCTGATTACTTAGTGTATTGTGGTCATGTATATGGCCGGGCTGTAAGAACTATTCTGTATATTGCATTTTACCCATTTAGTGTCTATTTAACACATGCACAAGCCTGGGGTCTGTCCATAATGATGACTGTTGTGTTGTCCCCCCTTCACCACTAGTTGTCTTGTTGTGCTTTGTAGCTAAATGCCTGTATCATCATTAATGGACCTTCCACCCATTCCCTGCAGAAGTGGGAAACTGTTTGCCTCCAAACATATTATTGTACCTTACTTTTGTATCGCAGAGACTGTTTTAAGGTTATATTTTAAGAAAATAGTATTATTTTGTTATCAGAATTACCTTTACTTTTTTAATTGCTTTTTAGAGTTCGTTTTGTTGGTGTGCTATGTGTATGAATAAAAAGGAAAAGCAGAATAATAGTGAGTTATAGTCACAGAGCAACTTCATGGCAAAAAAAAAAAAGCAGCCCAGAAACTAAAGAACTTCATATGCACACAGCACGATGAAACCCCTGGGATGGGTTGGGGTGAAACACCAGCAGGGGGTACCTATTAAACGGATGCACAGAGGAGTAAGGCTGTGCTTCTTTTTCTTAGGAGTCTGAAATGAAAGGAAATCTCCAATCAAAAAAAGAAAAATCACCCATCGAATCATAAACATACAAAACAAATGCTCACCCTTCTACGATAGCAGCCTTCAATTAATATCGGGTGCAGGAAACACTTCAAACCAGCAACAAACATAAGTCCAGTATCGGAGAGAATAAGTCCAGCACTCCTTAAAACGTATTCTTTTATTCCAGGTCCTTTAAGCAGGCATTCAATAACTGTAAATTATGACACTAACGTGTTTTGGACGACTAGCGTACTTGATCACAGCATGAATAAAATCAAAAGTAAGCTCCATATTTAACCCCTTTAGCACCAGGTCGGAAAAGACCTTATCCCCTTCAAGAGGACCTAGCACCTTCAGGGAAACCTCATGAATTAACAGAAGACTAAATACAAACACTTTCTCAAATATGCTTCACTAGGAAAATAAAAGCATCTCACCTGTAATTCTGTTTTTAAAAAAGCGCTGGCCCTTTAAGACCGCTCAGAAGTTGGGCCAAGTCGGCACATGACAGCTTGATGTATGACTATGTTGACAGTTGTATAAATTCTCCTGCCTCTGAACTGGGAGAGCCCACTGTGCAGGGGGAGCTTATAAGTCTACATCATGTGCACACCAGCAGCTGTGTGATATAGATGCCTGTGTTCTGTGGATGAAGAGGCTGAAGCAACAGGTAAACTCTGTCACACTATGTCCTCAGTGTGCTGTGCCTGTTGTACTATATGTAGTGAGAGACTCAGATCACCCTGTACAATCATCTATGCTCTCAGACGCCCATGCACAGTTGGTGTCTCCCAACAGAATGATACAAAGTAGAACCTGTCTCCCTGTAAAAGTGAGGGAAATTCTCTGGATTGCTAATGACATGTATTTGAGAAAAGTCTTATAATTTTATCAACTATCAATTTTTGTGTGGAGGTGATAGGTACTCTTTAAAGTTAAGCCTATGTTGAACTTAAGGACCAATACCTTTTTTTAAATCTGGCGTGTCACTTTATCGGGGAATTTCCCTTTCAATAGTTTTACCTATTCGTGCGATTTTTAGATTTTCTCATGACACATTGTACTTTAAATGAGCAATTAATCTTGGTTAAAACAATCCTTGTTTATTTGTCAAAAATCTAAAACATGGAAAAATTTGCCATTTTCAAAGTTGAAAAATTTCTGCATGTAAGACAGATAGTCATACCCAACAAAATAGGAAATAATGAACATCTACCATAAGACTACTTTATGTTGGCATTATTTTTTAAACAATTTTTATTTTTTTAGGACATTAGGGGGCTCTTAAATTTTTTAGCAAATTTTAACATTTTCAAGAAAATTTTCAACACAGATTTTTTTTAAGGACCGGTTATGTTCGGAGGTGGTTTTGAGAGGCCTGTATGTTAGATACCCCCATAAATGACTCCATCTAAGAAACTGCATCATTCAAGGTTTAAAAAAAAACTTAGTTTGTTAACCCTTTAGGTGTTTAACATAAATTAAAGCAAAGAAAAGGTAACATTGCAAAATTTAACTTTTTTGGGGGATATTTTCAATTTTTATCCATTATTTACTGGAACACAGTAAATGTTAACAGGAAAAAGTAACTTAATATTGATTCCCCATTTTCTGTTGTTTTTAGAGATATCCCATTTGTGGCCATAGTGCGCTATTTGACAACCACAAGCCTCAGATTAGCAGGAGCACCTACTGGATTTTGGGGACTCCTTTTCATTAGGATATATTTTAAGCACCATTACAGGTTTACTGACGCCCTAAGGTGCTAAAATGTAATAAATTCCCTTAAAAAGGGAAAGTACACCCCTTAAGGAATTAATTCAGAAGTGCAGTGAGTACATTGACCCCACAGGTGTTAGACTTTTTTTTTAACAATTGGCTATGAAAAAAACTAATTTTATTTATTTATTACACAATTTCTTCCAAGTTCGGTAATACCGTGTGTGGGTGTAAAGTGTTGTTTGGGTGTATGGCAGGGCGTACAAGGGAGGAAGTGATATTTGGTTTCTGGAATGGAAATTTTGGAGGGTGCTATGTTGAATCTGCAAAGCCCCCAAATTACCAGGAGAAACCATTCAGAAGTCACCCCAATCTTGGATTCAACACCACTCGGGGATCTCATCTAGGGGTGTATTTTGGGCACACAGGTGTTCCACAGTTTGTTTGTTTTTTTCGCTTAGGGCCATGAAAATAGAAAAAAAACACCTGCAGTTCTGCCATCGTTTTTTTGAGCTTCATTTTTACAGCGGTCACCGTGAGGTATAAATGACAGGATAACTTTACCTTGCGGGTCGGTACAATTACAAAGATATCATTTTTTCATAGTTTTTTATGTTTTATTACTTTTGCACAATAGAAATAGGTTTGTAAAAAATTGCGTTTTTGTGTTGTCATAGTCTGACAGCCATAACGGTTTTTATTTTTCTGTATTTGGAGCTTATTTAGGGCTTGTTTTTGCAGGATGAGTTGATGTTTGCATTGGTACCATTATGGGGTTCATATGATGCTTTGATCTACAGTATATTTACCAAGTTTTTTGTAGGCAGAATAAACAAAACAGCAATCTTGGTAGTGTTTTTTTTATTTCTTAAAGCGGTCACCTTGTATAAATAACATGCTAGCTTCACTCAGCAGGTCGATACAATTACAGTGATAACAAATTTGTATATTTTTTATGTTTTGCTGCTTTTACACAATAAAAACAGTTATTTAGAAAAGAAAACACGTTTTTGCGTCATCATAGTCTGAGAGCCATAACTTTTTTATTTTTTTGTGTACAGAGCTGTGTAGTAGCTTGTTTTTCCCAGGTTGAGTTGACGTTTTTATTGGTATAATTTTTGGGGGAAACATGACTTTTTGATCACCTTTGAATCCATTTTTGGGAGGCAGAATGAAGAAAATACAGCAATCCTGGTTGTTTTTACAGTGCTCAACGTGCAGTACACATGACAAATTATTTTCACTCTGCTGGCAGATACGGTTGTGGCGATACCCAATTTACATCTATTTTTTTTTTATGTTACAAAAAAAACAATATTTTTATTGTGTAAAACAATATTTATGTATTGCTTACTTCTGATAGCCATAACTTATTTATTTGTAATGTCTTTTTATTTGTGGACAAACTGATATTTTCATTGGTACCACTTTGGTGTTTATATGACCTCTTGATCTTTTTTTTTTATTTCATTTTATGTGCAGCGGTATAAACAAATGGCAATTCTGCCATTTTTTTTTTATTTATTTTCTTAAGGCGGTCACCGTATGGGTAAAATAACATTGAAGATTTGTAGGATAGTTCGTTACGCACGTGGCATTACCAAATATGTTTACTTTTTTTTTTTATTGATTGATAAAGGGCTCTGTGCGTGTTTTACTGTATTTCTTTAACACTTCTCTTTATTTATTTTTTTTAAATTATTTTCACTTGTCCCAATATGGGACTATACTTGCCGATCATTAGATTGCTGGTATAACACAGGTATAATACATTGCAGCATGTCTATGTTGCAGTATATTATACTGTCAATCATCCTGTCAGGCTCCGCCACCATTGTTTGACACCCCTTCATCCCCAGGTTGTCATGTAACCACCGGAAACCCGTTTCCTCCCTCTGTCCGTACGCCTCAGCTGCCGCTATTTACTGGGATTAAACCGCTAGAAACTGAGTTCTCTCCGCTCCTGACTGCAACTGCAGGAGCCCGGCTGTCAAAAAAAAAAAAAAAAATTCTGTGAGTCATTAGAGGCATCAATCAAATTCCCTTGTTGCTTCCAATACCTGCAATTTGTTCCGCAATTCTAGTTTTTCATTCCCTAGTTACACAGCCGCGGATTGGATGAAGTTTTATGGAGTGCTGGACTTGCTCTCTCTGATGCCATTCGGATCAGAGATCCGAATAGATTCTACGAACAAATGTAGAAAGGGGGATAATGGTTTGATGATATATAAAACATATACATTTATTTAACAAACCACTATTAATAAATATAAAACATGCTCTAGGCAGATCGGCAAAAGCATTAAAACATGCATAAAAAAAACTGAGCGCTACGCGTTTCTCCAGCTCTCGTAGGCGGCTTCCTCAGGCGATAGTATAGATTCTACATCATAGAAGCTTGTGGCCCCTGTTACTTCACAGCGGGCAGCTGGTCTCCAGTAAATGACTGCGCTCTATCCCAATGTTAATGTTATGGTTTACAAGCTATATTATCACTAGTGGGCAATTAGTGGCATCTGATTTGACAACTGGAGTTCTTCATGGTCACAATGGAAAGCAAATCTTAAGTGTTATAGAAGAAGCCTCCCCTTGATGTCTTTGGGCTAAGAGTGTTCATGGTATGTTTTTGTCGTAAACAGGCTTGTCTACAGCTCAAGTACAGACCCAATGTCCCATACCAGCCTGAGCCACTGGCATCTTCTACATGTTTCGCAGAGTAATGAATGCAGGTGTCTGCAAGACTATAAAGACTCCTGCTATCCACACCAATATAGCCAGATTTGGACTATGCAAAACAAGTCAGGACTGAAAGCCAAGTGCACAGTTCTTTTACCATTTTAGGCAGTTTCTTATGATCCAAGTCAGTGAATCCAGCAGGAAGGAAAAAGTATTAGTCCTTCATCTACATTTCCTCTTTCTTTTAAATCCTTTTATGGATTTGGATTAAAAAAAAATTTAGTGGTGCTTAAAAAAAAACCCTGTAAAACCAACCTAAAGATTAATTAGCTATGGCCTGATGAAACAGAAAACTAGTGAGGTCCAATGTTTTATGTGCATTGTGGTTTGGATTTGTTGCATAAGTGGGATCCGGCACCAGGACAAGCACCTTCACATGAAAGGTATGTTCACGTGCGTTGGATCCGTTTTTGGTCTGAAAAACACATTTAAAAGTGCTGCGTAAATCGCATCCAGCACGAAGGTGCGTTTTGGCTGCAGCCGGATCGCACCCTATAGTTTTAAATAGGGCTCCTGCTGCGTCTTTTGGATCAAGAATTGACATGACACTTCTTGAATGGATCTGAAAGATGCATCAGAAAGACGCATGTAAACATGTATCAGCTATCACTCGTCTGAACGCTGATGCATGTTTTACATTGAAAGCAATGTAAATCACACTGCACATTGTTAGATGAGTGTTTGGGTCCATTTAGGGTCTGATAGACGGATCTAAACACGCATCTAAAAACGGATCCATCACACTGTGTGACCATACCCTAAGATGTCACTTTAAAGCTGAACTAATAGGTCTCTAGAACGAAAAACTTGGGCCAAAAAACAAGCTTGCCCATTTACCACCTAAACTGCTCTACGGGTTTTTTACAAAAACTACGAAAAAACCCTTTGTTTGTTTTGGAGTTATAACATTTCATTGGACCCCATCATTTTTATACCCTCAGGTTTAAAAACTTAAAGAACGTGAGGTTGACAAGCGCAACACAACCATATTTATTTGACGAAAGTCTAGATTTACAGTGTTTTTATTGATGCTTATTATGGTACATAAACCAGACATTTTTCATGCTAAAACTAAGTAAAATCCATGTTAAAAAGAAAGTGAAATACATGGCAAAAAGTCAAAGTTCTCCCTTTTTTTTTTCTCTGCAGAGCATTGTGTTTCTTAGGCTAGGTTCACATCATTTGTTCAGCAGACCATGCGCATCCGTTTTTTGCTTTTTTTTCTCGATTGGCTGCCACTAGTTTTTTCCAGCAATTTGATTGGTTAGGTTTGTTTACATTATTATGACGGATACAAAATACACATTTACAAACGTGGGCACAGACGGAAAAAAAAGGATACGTTTTTGGACAAATTTAAAAAGCATCTTCCAGCAGTCAAAAAAGGATACATGATGTAAGGTCATGAAAGGGATAGGACAGCCATATACTATGGCGATGCATCCAGCCGTAGAAGTCAATGCATACATTAACGCACTCCATTGGATAAATGTTTTATTATAAAAAAAAAGTGGGGGCCCAAAAATAAAAAAAAAAAAAACTTTTAAAAAAAAAAAAAAACAAAAAAAAAAAAAAAAAAAAAATTCAAAAAAAAAAAAAAAAAAAAAAAAAAAAAACCCAAAAAAAATGGGTTTTTTTACTTCCTTGTTCTGCAAAGTGCAGTACCTTTCATTAGCATAATGTCATAAGATGAGCGCATCCATTCATTGTTAGTCTGTGCTGAAGTACTACACAAGATTTTGTGCTTTGTGTCTCTTCTTTTTGTCTCCAGATATGTGGTAAAGGTCTCCCTTTAATTTCTGCCATGCATTACAAGCTGTATTTATCCATGGGAAAAATGCACTGTAGAATCTAGGCTAAAGCTGTGTTCACACAACCTCATAAGATGGCTACCGTTTAGTGTCCAAATATGTGCAGCATTCTGACCCTGTAGCTACCCCTCTGGACATTGCACCATAATGCAGATATTAAAATGCAGCGGGGTGAAACCAGCTTACAGTGATTTGCGCTTAAGGGTGACTTTTATGTTCAGTGGTTCAACTCAATTGG
>JAODAL010036379.1:0-41760 GCA_025379985.1 Phyllomedusa bahiana
AACCAGTAAAGTTGGAATTTCAATGGCACTTGACTTTTTCATAGAGAAACATAGAGGAAATACTATAATTTTAAGGTACGGCTATAGAGAAAGTCACAAACCACAAAGAGGCGGAGATTATAGAAAAAATTTTATCCCCAGAAAGCCTGGGGTATTTAGTTTTGGGTAAAGATGCCCAATGGGTTAAACAAAAGACATGATTTCTATTCATTTTTAAATTTACTTGTTCTTTTTCCTTGACATATTGCTGTTTCTTGGTTTTATTTTATTTTTTGCAAAAATTTATAAGATTTTAGATATACACATTACTGAAAAGCATTTGTTTGGATATACATGTTGGTCTTTTGACCAGATTAAAAAATAATAGGGTGTGCAGTGGAATTCTAACATGTCATGATTAAGGAGACTATATCTCCCGGCGTCGAAAAGATGCGATTTCCTTTTGGGAATATATGTATTAGTCTTTTTAACGGTTTTCAATAAATAAGTGGAACGTTTTAAAAAACTCCCTTTTTGGAGTCTACACTGGACGCTTTTCTTTTTTTTTTGATTTTCTGCAAGGTTCCCTTTCCCACCGCCCCGGGGTTTCCTCTCCAGCTAAACAACCAGGTGGCTGACAGCAATACATGCAGTGTTGTTTGTATTCATTGCTATTTCTCTGTTATATGTGCAGGGGGGGCTTTTATACACTGTTATATGTGCAGGGGGGGACTATTCTATGTCTATTGCAGGGAGGGGGGTATTATCTATGTTTTATGTCATGGGGGCCTATTATCTACTTTTATGGGGCGGGGGGGCCTATTATCTCTGTTTTATATGGCAGGGGGCCCCTATTATCTACTGTTTATGTGCAGGGGGGGCCTATTTTACTGTTTTTATTGTGCGGGGGGGGCATTTTTACTGTTATAGTGCAGGGGGGGCCAAAATTACGTTAATGTGCAGGGGGGGGGCTTTTATTACTGTTAAGGGCGGGGGGGGGGCTATTACTATGTTATATGTGCGGGGGGGGGGCATTATCTACTGTTATTTGCGGGGGGGGACTTTTATCTCTGTTAAAGTGCAGGGGGGCTATTATCTACTTATATACCCTGCAGGAGGGCTTAACTACCTATAATGGCTGTGAGGCCTATAAGCTACCTTTTATACATTGCTGTGGGCCTATAACTATCTATAACCGTGGGAAACCAAAAAGCATCTATTACCTGTGGGGGATTTTATAACCACCCAGTGTGCGGGGGGACCCAAAACCCTCCCATATACCGTGGGGGACCAAACCGCCTAAACCGCTGGGGGACCAAACCTGCCCATATACCTGTGGGGGATCCATAACCCCATATAGCTGCTGGGGATCCTAACTCCCTAAAACCTGGGGGATACAAAAACCCCCATAACCTGCTGGGGACCCAAAACCTGCCCAATACCTCTGGGGGATACAAAACCCTCCTAAAAACCCTGGGGGGGCCCAAAACCTGCCCATTAGTGCTGGGGGATCATAACCTGCCCAATAGGCGGGGGGACCCATAACCTCCCCAAAAACCCTGCTGGGGGATCCAAACCTCCCCCATATAGCTGCTGGGGGATCAAAAACCGCCTATATACCGCTGGGGGACATGTAAACTACACACCTCCCGGGAACAAATAAAGTATATAACCACCTACGGGGGGACCCATTCCTTACGGGGGGACACAAAAATTTCTCTTGTGAATTCGCAATAGTCTTAAGCCGTTTTTAAAGGCCCTCAAGACAAGTCAGTTGAAAAAGATTAGCAATCGACTCCGCGGACTCCGTCGGTTTTTAAGCCATTTTTGAAAGGGCCTCAAGTGATTTTAAGCCCTTAGCAACGACTCCGGGACAAGCAACCCGCTGGTTTTAAGAAATCTAAAGTTCCCACTAATTCAAAAATCCCCATTCTTGATATCTTTATGTTTGGAGGGGGACTATAACCTCCATGTCGGGGCTCAAACTGAATTTCGTCTTGTGAGGGCATAGTGCGGGGGTTGGGCGCAGGGACAGGCCCCTTAACTGTTGTCTTAATATGTCTGTATTCATTTGATAGTTGCCCCTAATGTGTAATGGCAGAGTCTTTCAAAATTGTCTATTGTCTTTTTTTTTGAGTTATTTTTGCATTCGATGCTTAAGTTTTTGGGTTTCCCTCTTGCGTGAATACTTAAACCCAAAAATTTCTTATTTTTTAAATTTGGAGTTTAATATATCATACGGGTTTTTTCTGGGGGATACATTTTTTTCTGCCAGAGAATTGCTTTTCACCGTTATGATCAGTAGTGCCATTATATCTGTTTCTCGGGCAAATTTATGTATATTGTTGTACTAAAATATTCTTTTCTGTTCATCTATGTTATTTAATTTAGTGAAAATTAATAAAATTTTGATTGAAAAAAAAAATTAAAAACAAATCCTTAAAAAAAAAATTTTGGGAAATTTTCCCCTTTAAAGGGGAATACATCCGGGTTATTTAGTATAAAAAACCCGCACAGGTTTTCACAAAAATTTTTATTATTAAACATTTTATTATTTGAAAAATGCATTTAAGCTGAAAAGTTTAATTTTAAATTAATTCGGGAAAAAAACCCTCAAAATGTGCACAAAAAATTTTTTCCCCCAATTTCGGCAAACCCATATAAGCGTAAACTGCTTGATCACATAGTAGGGCATACAAGAGAGGGAGTGCTATTTGGCTTTTGAAATGCAGACTTTGGAGGGTGCCATATTGCATTTGCATAGCCACCAAAGTACCAGAATAAGTGATCCCTTTCCAAATTTCATACCATTTTAGATTCAACACCCTTCGGGGGAATTTCATTTAGGGGTGTTTTGGCAGGTTTTCCGCAGATTTTTTAGATGAGGCCGTAAAAATGAGGGGAAAAAAAATAAAAATCAAGCGCTCCCCCTTTTTTTTTTTAGGTTTTATTTTTAAAATTTTTGCTGTGGGGTATAAAAAAACAAAACTTTACTAGTGGGTCTGAAAAAATAACAAGGGATTGGAATAGGGGGGAAAGGCAGATCAGAATCAAATAAAACCTCTAGACAGGGGGCCCCTCTCCCTAGGGAAATGGTGGTACCACATAAAAACAAAAATAGCGGGGGGGGGGTTGGTTAGTAGAGGGCGGAAAAAAAGAAGTTCAGTCTTTTGAGGTTAGTTTCAGATGGAGAAGGACAGATGTCAAGACAGCGGACCCAGTCACTGGTTTTTGTAGCAAGGGTGGAGTGATGCACGGGGAGTGTAAAAATGGGTGTCTCCCCAAGAGAGGTACGAAACCAAATCACTGTGGTTTGTCCAATGGGGGGCCGTGTCAATGAAAAGAGGAGAGGACCTAAAAGTCCCTGAGGGAAATCCCAAAAGCAAGAGGAAGAGGAGGAGGTGGAAACCCGAAAAAAGGAAAACGAAAGGAGCGGTAGAAGGGTAGGAGAGAACCAAACGAGAGCGGTGTCTGGAGGGGAATGGTGTGACATGCTGAGGGGAAGTTGGTACCCCAATTTTCAAAGCTTTCAGAAGATCCAAGAAAGCAAAAAATGAGTAGTTACCCCGAATTTTTCTGTTTGGGGTCATTTGAGACTTTAAATAAGGCAGTTTCCGTGGAGTGAGGGTCGGAAACCGTTGCAGCGGGCAAGAAAGAGTTAGCAAGAGATAGCGGATTAGGCGGGAGTAGCCAAGGTTCCAGGGTTTTTGAGTGAAGGGCAGGTAGAGACTGGGCGGTATTATCACCGGACGGGTCCAAGAGGGGTTTTTTAGTAAAGGGGGTTATGAGGGGTGTTTAAGGGAAAATGGGAAAAATCCCCGTGAGAGAGAGAGGTTTTTCAGATACATAAAAGGGGAGAGAGGAAGTGGAGAAATAGACTGGGCGAGGGGGGATGGATGGGGGGGTAGAGGTGGTGGACGAGCAGACAGGAAAGCCTGGACACTTTTTCCTTTCGTCAGGTCAAGGGCTGCGAGTGATTAGGGGACGGCGGGAGGGAAGGGTGGGTATTATTTGGGGATTGTGATGTGAGTGTAGAGGTGTTAAGGGGAAAACTGTAATAATGTGTGTGTGTATATATATATTTTTAATATATATATAATTTTTATTGTGTATATATTATATAATTATTAAATATTTTTTTATTTTTACTATAAAAGGTATCATTCGGGCAAGGGGGAATATTTTTTAGACCTTTTATGTTTACTACCAATGTCATGTTAAAATTTAGGTGGGAAGGCAGAGGGCCAACCCCCCCATCTTGAATTACAGGTTAGTGTGATGATGTCTCACCCAGTTTGTTAATTTAAAGTGGGGCTGGCGGGAAAGTCGCAGTACGCCCATGAAATAACTCCTTGGGGACTCCCCAGTCCAAACTGTCCCTTGACTTTAAAAATGCTTCAGTTTTTTTCTTTTTCTTTGCCCAGTGGCTAGTTCACGTATGAATTTTTTTCCCGTCAACTGGTCTGTTTTTTTCCAGTTGAGCTACTTTCTCCTTTTAAAGCTCAATTGTGGCAACTTGATCACTTCAGTTTCACTGGTTCTCATCTCTTATTCTTTTTCTTGATGTACTTCCATGCTGTCTGCTGTCCAAAGAAGGAACTTCAAGATCCATTTATATACCCTTATCAAGAACATGAGGGACTTGCCCAAAGTAAATGTGTTCTTTGCAGTGTGCAGGTCCCTTCTTTTTGTGAAGGACACGGCCACTGAATGCTCCTACCTGGACATGTTAAAATAATGGCTTATTCCACAGACTAAGGAAGATCTACAAATGTACTAAGCAGGACGGTGCACCTGCACACATTGGAACAATTCTAGAACAATGGACATAGCCACACTGGAAACAACGAATTACCAAACGTCTCGCCCCCCATGATCACCAAAAATCCCCAAAAAATTCTTAGTGCACACACTGGGTATTGCCCTCCAACCACAGGATCTGTAAGACCTGAGACAAACTATCATTGAAACAGTGGAGTCCATATCCGAGGACATATTTGGACTGCCTCCTAGACATCTGCCACGTCACCAAATCACATTATTATTATTTATTTTAAAGCGCCATTGATTCCAGGGCGCTGTACATTCAAAAAGGGAGGTTACAACAAAACATATGTAAACAAGTACAATGATAACAGTGAAAGACTTATGACTGGCACAGGGGGATAGGGCCCTGCCCACGGGGGGCTTAAAACTACAGTGAAGGAGGAGAGAGACAGAAGGTGAGGGGCAGACATGTTTTGGGCTAGCTTAGTGGCTTCTAGGTTATTGTAGTGTCATGGGTCGCGCCGCAGCCAGCAGGACGAGCTGCGGGCGAACCCCCCCCCAAAAGGGCCCCCGGCCCCGAGACGAGTGGCGCCACGGCCCGCTACGGGCCCCGCGGGCACACTCCTCCCCTAAGCGCCACTTACCGCACCGCGCTCCTCTTCCTTGCGTCCGTTGGCTCCCGGCGCCGCGGCCCCCCCCCTAGGGCGCATGCGGGTTTTTAAAGGGTTTTAAAGGGCCAGCATGCCGGTAATTGGTGATTGCCGCCGTTGACCCTATATATTGGCTCCCTCCAACATACCCTTCCCAAGTCCATAGTGCCTGTCCTATGCGAGGAACCTTCTAGAATTCCAGTTACCTCTCCGTGTACCAGTCCCGTTTGCGCATTCCATCGACCCGCCCTCGCTGCCCCCCTGACCTTCGGGCCTGTCCCCACTCGAGTTGTCTGCCGTTCTGTCCTCGTTGCCCCCCCTCCTGCCGCAGGCAAGTCAAATCAGGGGTAGCAACCTGGGGGAACCCGCTCAAGTCCACCCCGCTTTGCGGGGGCTTGGTTTAAAATCGGGGACCCATTTAGACCCCACCTCTGGCGTGGCCCGTACCATCGCCTGCGGGGCCCCCGTGGATCCCTACTCCCTTCCTTACTGAGGTTTTGGGCGTCCTAAGAGGGGGGTTTTTCAGTTCTTTTAACCTGGGGAAGGTGGGGGAAGTCTGAGTGTTGGGGCATGAGTTCCAGAGGGGGGGGAAAGCACGGGAAATCTTTGAGAGGGGTTTATGTGAGGGGCTGTAAAGGAAGCAGAGAAAAAAAGTCCCTTTTAGGAGCGGAGGTTTGATGAGGGGAAGTAAACTGGAGATTAAGGGGTGAGAGATGTAGGAGGGGAGGGTTATGGAGAGCCTTGTAGGTTTAAACATTAAACATTTATAGTGCATAGACAAAAACTTGGATAGATAGTGTGCATTTTTATGTTAACATTTCTATTAGGTTTTCGTGTTTATGAATACTGAGGCTATAACTTTGTGTTAACCTTTTTGAGTCAGTGATCAAACAGCTACAGCATCAGTGCAGTTACTGATGGCGGAGTGGATGCGATTGACAACGAACACCCAAGGAAATGAGGAAACAGCTGAAGTAGGATATTTAACCCCAAAATTAGGGAATTTGGGTTTTGTGTCCCTTTTAAAAAAAAAAAAAACAAAAAAAAGGCCTGAAAAGTATCTTGTCTAATGCACTTTTATTCCTCTTCAGTGCGAGTATCCCTTTCATTTAACAAGTAAGACTGATTGTTCATTTTATGAACGGTGGAAAAATAATGATGATGAAATTGCGCATTGGTTTTTCTTTCCTGGCACAATTTATGTGACATTAGAGGTCCATTTCCAGTTTTCAGCACTGCCCAAGAGCGCTATTTTGTCAAGAGTCTTTATTACAATGCCTTTTAGAACACATTAAGGCAGCTCTAAAACAGCATTAAACCCACTTTGGGAATTTCGGTCCGTAAGTAAAAGTAGGTAAAACAGGGTTTTATATGTAATATAATGCACTGAAAGTTAATGCTAGAAAGGGGTTTTAATTATGTTTAAGAGGAAACAAAACGTAATGTTATGTGCGTTACAAGAAGTTATTGTAACCCTTACATGAACCACTGAGCAAGTTTTGTGCACAAAAAAACTACAATGTAGATAGATCACAAACAAAACATCTTTGGGACACAATAACCTCCCCACTAAAATTTTAGCTCTCATAGACACTAACATTCTGTTTGCATGTCAGCATCTGTACCTGGAAATATTATACTCCTAGGACGACAGTATAATATGCACCATTTTTTGGGTGTATTTTGCGCCAAAAAACTGTTGACGCCCTATTCTCTATATAAATAAACTGCGTAACCAAAATAGACCATTATACGTTAGCACAACACATTTGAATTCGTCTAAAGTAGGCGCATCAAAAATGCTAGCAATGATATGCTACGCGCCTAAATTATGCCAAGCGCCAAGATTAGGTGCCTCAATTTTACTATGCAAGGTATACAACATGCCAGAGTTTTGACAGGTTCATACATTCTGCACTTTACACGATTTTAAAGCGCCCTTAAAAATGCGTGGGGCCCTCTTTTCTGACATGGCGCCCCTAATGCATATACTTGTTTGGTCCATAGAAACCTATGGACTTGATGGGTGCCAAAAGTGTCTGCTTGACATCCATTGGGTAGATGTATTTTGTTATACCTTTATTGACAATGTAAAGGAATGTGCAGTTACACACCACAAAAAGTTTAAACCCTTTTCTTTAAAAACCCCTTTAAAAAGAAACCCTTTAATAGTTTTTGCCCCCCTGGCTGAGGACAGAATGAGGTGTACAGACCGCGTTTACAGAGTGGTCCTTATTTTGTAAGATGTGTAGTTTTTGTGTATTTAATGCCAAATTGAAATTTTCAGACAAAAGTCATTCAAGAGTCCTTTTAGAGTGTCATTTTTTTAAAAAAACCCCGCCAACCCGATGCTAGCCCCCCCAACTCAACTGATAAACCATTAAATTTGAAAAGTGTTAGAAAACTAGAGATAGGGCGAATTTCCCGAAAGTTTCGTTCACATTCTCTCTCCGAATTTCTTGGCAAAAAATAACTTCGTTCTCCGAATATACTTCAGCACGAATCACGTTAAAAAAACAGCTATTTCAGGCTGCAGACAGGCCTGCAGGGTGCTGTAGAACGTTTGCCAGCATAAAGTATGCAGAGGGAGCTGGTTTGGCTTCATACAATGTTGTGTTTTAGTATGACTACGCACATGACTAGCCGCCGCTTCTTAAGAATTCGCTTCATATAAAATTCCTGGCACTTATAGGGCAAAAACTGACCAAAAAACTGAAGTATGGATGTTGCCTGAAAAGTCATGCCAGAAAAGCTGGAAAAAAACAAGCTGAGAGCTCAGGTGGCAACATTATGACAGAGTGTGGAGGTGACGCGCTAGCCACAGCAGCAGAGGTTCAAGAACAGTGGCACAATGACATTCTGAGGTGGAAAAAACAGGAATAGGTCACAGGGGGGGAGTGGCACAATGACACAGTTGTGGAGGTCACGGCACGCATCCACATTCATCAGCCATGAGGTCAGAAGAAACAGTGGCACAATGACAAGTGTGTAGGTCAACGGCAGCAGCCACACAGTCAGCATGAGGTCAGAACAGTGGGACAATACACAGGTAGGTCACATGCAGCAGCCACAGCAGCAGCAAGAGGTCAGACAGTGGCACAATGACAACAGTGGGGAGGTCACGGCACATGCCACAGCAGCATGCATGATGTCAGACAGTGGCATAATGACACAGTGTGGAGGTCACGCAGCAGCAGCATGAGGTCAGGCAGTGGCACAATTGACAATCAGGAGGTGGCAAAAACAGGAATAGCAACAGGAGTGGGACAATGACACAGTGTGGTAGCACGCAGCAGCCACAGCATCCGCAGCATGAGGTCAACATGGCACTATCACATTCTGGAGGTGGCAAAAAACATGAGTAGGCCCACAGAGTGGGAACAATTACACATGTGTAGTCACGGCACAGCCACAGCAGCATCATGAGTCAGAACAGTGCACAATGACACAGTGTGGAGTCACGGCAGCAGCCACAGCACAGCATGAGGTCAGACAGTGCACGAATGACAGTTCTGGAGTGCAAATCAGGAGTCATGCCACAGAGTGGACAATGAAACAGTGTGCCATGTCACAGGCAGCAGCCACAGCGCAGCAAGTGAGGCTCGATCAGACAGTGGCACCATGACAACACAATTCTCCTGAGGAAGTCGCCAAAACAGGAGTAGGAGCACAGAGTGGGACACAGAAAACAGTGTGGAGGTCCGGCAATATCTAGCCCACAGCAGCATGCATGAGGTCAGACAGTGGCACAATGACAGAGTGTGGAGGTGGTGGCAATACCAGTCTCCTGGTAGTAAAGATTGTTGGTGGCAGATTTGGAGAAACTGTCAGCAGATGGTGTGGGCATCAGGCGGGTGGCGCATCCAAATAGTGGCTGAGGCAGGTAGTTGAACCCCAGACTCATTTCTCACAAGTTTTGAGCCTGAGGCGTCATGGCTGAGTAGTCTGACGCCTCTAATGCATTGGTGTGTGGAAATCTGCGCGATCCACGCCTCGATTCATCTTGACAAGGTCAGTCGTTGTACCACATTCCCGTGGACACAGCGGGTTCCTCCTTCGGGTAACGTGGCCCGCGCGCCGCACTGTAACACCCGGCTCTGATGCCACACTACTGGCACAGGGCAGACAGCTTCCTCGCACAGCAACTTCGGCAAGTTGCGTCCAACACATCCAGTTTGGCTGCCCAGTAGTCCAGCGTATCTTCAACTGTGGTGGCAGAGTGCTGTCCAAGTAAGAGGCCACCACCTGTTGAGTTTTCAGGGACGGCTCCAGCGCGTCCTGCGCTGCTGCTGGCTACTAGCCCCTCCTCACTAGGCGGGTGAAGGAAGGCTGCTCATCAGTGACTCCAACTTAGGTTACTGCTGAGGAGCTGTACTGCTCCTACCCACCCACCCACCTCCCCCAACAGCCTCGACAGTAGTACGTGAGCGCTGAGGAACCTCCCGGCAGACCTGTCCGAGGAGGGACGATGGCCGCACCATAAAGGCAAGCGACATCCGCTTCGCCACATCACCCCACCACATCTGATATTTACACACGGAGGAATTTCCTATAGTATTTGAGTATTGTCCTCCCTCTCAATAGCTGGGAAAAAAGGCTCACCATTTTGACCCGTACGGTGAGGGTCAATTGGGTGGAGAGCCAGAAGTCATCCCTCTGCGGGAATGCGTGACTTATTCGGGCTAGTCTCTAGCCAGGCAACTAAGCATGCTGCGGCCATCTATCTGCCAAGTGACTACGAGGGCTCCCTGCCTCCATTTTCCACTGTATACTGCAACGGTGCTTGGGGGTCATCTGCCTCATCATCTCTCCTCTTCTCCATCTACCTCCTCCAGCTGCTCCCTGCTGCTCGAGCCTCACTTGTCACCTGGGTCGAAAATCCACTCATTTCACCAGACAATGCTCTGCTCCAATGTCCTCCTCCTCCTCCTCCCATTTCAGTCCCCAACATCCCGGACTCATGTGGCCACGAGATGTAGTCGCCACGTCTCCAGTCCCCTGTCCCAACAGATTTTCAGCATTTTGTTCAGCGACATGAAGCAAGTGGAATGACTTATTCATTCCCGGTAGTCCCTGGGCGACTGACAAATAACGTTCACCCTCCTCGAATGGCCTCAACAAACGCAGTGAGTGTCACGCATGAGCTGCCACTGGCTGCATCAAAGTTCACAGGGGAGTCTTTGTCGCCTTATCTAAAAAAAAACGTTTTGGGCCCTTTTTTTTTTTCATCAGCGGCCCCCATGTGCAGGGGGAAATTCCAAGGGGGGAAACCCTGCATATAGGGGTGTTGGGGAGGGGCCCTTCGCCCCTGCCTCGAGGGGGGTGTTCCGGCTTGTAGAATGGGAAAAGTGCATGCAGATTTTTTGGCCATTTTAAAATTTCTGAAGATCGTGGAAGCTTCAGGAACCTTTTTCACAAACCCGATTGAACCGTGCGCCATGCGGGCGCATTGGCACCCTTTCCCCGTGCACCCGGGAAACCATGTTCCTCCCTTGTCCCCACCATGTTCCAAATTTTTCAGTTGGGCGGGGAAAGGGCCCACACGATTTTTTGTGCATGCGCGGGGCATTCTCCCCTGTTGATTGTTCGCCGAGGCAAGCCCGGTGTGAACTGCTGACAAACCCCGTGCCCTACACAGTGGTAGATGGAGCAGTACTTTTGGAGGCTGAGATGGTGGTTGTGGGGAGAGGAAACGGACTTGGGGAGAGCACAGTTTTACAAAAGTGGGGGAGAAAGCGCGTCTCCTGTCCCAAGTTGTTGGGGTGCCTGGCCCGGGAAACACATTACCCAGTGGGCCCCTAAAGGAATTACTGGCCCTGACCGTAGTTACAGCTCCCAAAGCCGCGCTCCCGTGCACCTTGAACAAAACGATAAGCTTAAGGATGGCCAACCTTGTTCACAATTTATGAGTCTGGGGCTGCCTTTTTGGGGGAAAAAAAATTACGGCTTGGGAAAATTTCCTTTTCGGGTCGGCACAAGCCCTTTTCTTTAAGGTGCAGATCCCCCATTTGGAAAGGGGGACTGCAGACCAACAAATTGGACGGAGCTGGGCAGCTCTGCCCCTTAGGGTGGTTGGGGCCTATTTGTTCTTTGCAAACGCCCCCTGAAACGACTGTGGCGCCTGAGAGCGAGGGGGGAGCATCTGGACCGGGGTGATGCAAAGAGAAACAACCCCCTTCTCAAGGGGAGCCTTTTAGGCGCATTTTGGGATGCGTGCCACTGGGCGTGCTGGCTTTTGCTGGGCCGGCCAGGATGGACCACCACTTTCTAAACCCCACGTTTTTTTCCCCCAGGCCCCCGGGGAAGGGTTGACCTGCTTGTGTTTGACGCGGGGCCGGGGTTTCCAAGTTAGTTTTCCCTGGGCCAGGGCCTTCCCCTTTTCTGTTTTAAAGATTCTAATATACCCAAAATTCGGCTCCCGGTGTCTTACCCAAAGATCTGCCACCCCGGGCCGAGATCGGAGTTTCCCCGCCAACGTTCCGCATTTAGGGGAATTACTCCCCCGCGCCCCCTCGCGGGGGGGCCCCCCTGTGCTGCTATTTTTTTGGGGACCCCGGGGCCCCGCTTGGGCCCTCCCGCCCTTTCACACTTTGAATCCTGCTGACTCAGGGCCCAACACAACCCACTTGCTGGCTGCGCCGCTCCCCTGCGCGAAAAGCTGCCCACCCCTCTTTCCTGCCAATATTAAGCCCTTGCCTCAAAAGGCCCCCAAGGCGGTGGGGCAAATTCATCATCTATTTTGTTTTCATTGTCAAATGCTGTTCCCCATCACCGGTCTTGGTATGCAGAGGCTGACCCCCCCACAACATGACCTCCCCCTGCCACTCTCAACATCATACTTTTTCCGCCTACTGCAAGAAACAGGGGGTAATTTGGGGGCCCTTTCTTCGCTCCTTAGCTGGCCCGACTGCCCTCCTCAAAAAGTTCAAACCTCGCTATATACTGGCGCTGGGGCCCCCGACCCCAAAAGTGATTTTCTGGCTGAGGAACCCGGTTGGGGGAAAAGGGGGTTTTAGGACAGGTGAGGGCCGCAGACCCGCTCCCCCCGGGGCCCTGCCAACTAAGGCTTTTGTCTGACGTTCCCCCCGACTCTTTGGCTGGGGTTTGTCAGATGGGCATCTTGGGGGAATTTTAGGGCCCAGTCAACCAAACAAGAAACCCTGGGGTTTTCTGGAAAAAACACAACAGCCCCAGATGAAAGCGGCAATTGGGGGGGCCTCACCGAAGGGGACCCCTGCTGCCCAACCCTCCCCCCTTTCTGTGCTCGACCGGGCCTGGAAAGTTTTTGCCTCTGCCATCGCAGGTGAAGAGCCGCCACCTCACTGTCGACATTTTTGTTCTAAAATGTACAACACTGTTTGATAAAGATATCTTTATAGATAAATAACACCCTGTTTTTTGACGCCAAATGAACCCACTAAAAAGCTTGGGTAACCCTTGGATATAAATTGCGCTCCCCAAAATGGGGGGAAAAAATTGCTTGAATGTCCCGTTTAAAATCTGTGAAATTTTAATGAATATAAAACACAAACAGCTTAATTAACCTTGGGAATGAATTATGCTACAGAATTTTTCTGTGGTGGTGAAAAACAAAGTTTTTTTATGATTACAACTGCAAAAAACGCTTAATTAACCCCGGGATAAAAATTTGGGAAAAAAGAATTGAGCAACCGCAAACTATAGCTTTTTAGCGTGTTACAATTGCGTGTTTTTCTAGCCAACAACAGGATAAAAATTGTAATTAACCTTCGCTTTGAATTATGTACGGAAAAAAGTATATATTTTGGCGTTGGAAATGACGTTTTTTGGGGTTCACAACCAAAAAAACGCTTTAAATTTAAACCCCCCGGGGTGAAATTGCCAAAAGAAATTAGCACCCAAAAAAAATGGTATTTGTATTGTAAAAACGCTTTTCTTTTTAATGAATACAACAGGACGGCTTTTAATCCCCCTTGGGAAAAATTTTGGAATGTTAAATGGAGCGCAGTGGACCAATGGATTCGATCCCAAAACCCAAAAAATCAGAAAAAGAAATTAAGAGAACGTTCTGAGACAAGCTGAACCCCCAAAAAAAAACGTGTAAAAATCATTCTTCATGAGAGCTATCCAAAAACCGCCCGGCAGCAACTTCCCCAGTACAGTGAGAGGGTGTGAGCTCCCGGGGTCGCGCCCGGACATATAGTGGGGGTGACGTCAAGAATCCCCCCGGGCTCGATTTGGGTTATCTCTGCACAGTATGCAGGCTAATTTTCCCTTTTCCTCCCAGAGTGCTTTGCCCTGTAGCGCCCTGTGCTCGCAGCCATTTTATCAAACAAAAGCACCCTCGTTCACCCAAAGTACCCCAAACTTCGACTTCGTTCAGAACCGAAGTTTTCCTGAAATTCTAAACGAATTCCACTTCGTTAGAATCGATTCGCCCATCTCTAGTAGAAACATGTGAATAACTGTCAGTGGGGGGAGCTAGCCTTTGGTGGGCGGAACTAACACGTACTCATGAATAAGGCTTGAGGGGTAAATGCTCTAAAACTGCTGCATCTTTCAGAATAAGGGGCACAGCACTGGAAACAGCAGGTCTGAAACTAGCTTGTGCTGTCCTCAGCAAGGTTGTCACATAATCTCCAAAAAATTGGGAATCTCGCAAGAGAACAAAAGAGTGACTTTTGATCACTATATTTACTATTTTGCCTTTGGGAAAAATTAAACTCTATCAGTTCTCTATCTTTTTTAAACACTAAAACGTAACTTTTATTATATCTAACTTTTAAAACCTCTATACACACATTTAAAAACCCTATTTTCAAAAACCTCATCATTTAACCCTTTTTGCTTCTGAGAGAGGGAATAACTCCCTTTTATTTCCAAGTCTGGTGGAACCCACCTACTAACAGGGAGCCTTATATCTATAGCAAAAGTACTAGCTTCAGTAAGGGATCCCAAACAACTACTTTGGGCAGTCGTCCCTAATCTCATAGACACAGAACAATAAGGCCCCCTTGTGACACAGTCTGCAGCAGGAGACACTAGTAGACAGAGGGGAGAGATCACTATTCTAAACGTCATATCTGACCTCGCCGACATGTTTCGCCAGCTAACCTGGTTTTATCAAGGCTTAGAGGTCCGATCGGCTCCCCTGTTAGTAGGTGGGGTTCCACCAGACTTGGAAATAGAAAGGGAGTTATTCCCTCTCTCAGAAGCAAAAAGGGTTAAATGATGAGGTTAGAGATCAGGTTTTTAAATAGTGTGTATAGAGGTTAAGAGTTAGATATAATAAAAGTTACGTTTTAGTGTTTAACAGATAGAGAACTGATAGAGTTTGTTTGCCTATGGCAAAATAGTAAATATAGTCCTCAGCAAGGGGGGCATAATCAATGTGAAAGGTTCCCTTAAAGCACCAGGCATGAAAAGGCCTTAATGACCTGCTAATTATTTTTTTTTCGTTTTTGCCTCCTTGTGTTTCAACAGTTGTAACTTTTTTATTTTTTTAAGTGAGACAGCTGTATGAGGACTAGTTTTATGTGGGAGATGTATTTTTGGGGAGCATAGTTTAAGTTAACAAATGAATTACTGCGGAATTAAAAAAAAAAATTTTGCAGCATGAACATTAAGGGCCACATGTATGAAAACTGTCTAGGTCTAAGACTCTCCTTGTTGCCCATAGCAACCAATCAGAGCGCCCCTTTCATTTCATAAAGTACTCTGAAAAAATTAAAAGGGCGCTCTAATTGGTTGCTATGGGCAACAAAGAAAGTCTTAGACCAAGTCAGTTTTCGTACATATCCCCATAAGTGTTTTTCTGCATTTTTTTTTTTTAACTATTCACATTTCATACTCAATATCCTGATAGATTAATTCTACAGGTATTTATGGTTGTGTAGATACCTTATATGTGTAGTTTTTTTTTTGTGTAATGTAGGGAAACATTTTTTATTACATTTTTTGCCTTTCTTGTGATGAACGCACCTGTTTCTTTTCCATGTGCTGGTACCTCCTTCAGCATCCTGCTCTGCACCCACACTACTATGGAAACTCCAAGACTTGTCAGGGTTTCTTAAATAAATGTACTATACACTTTGAGGTGATGGTGCATCACTTCCCACAGACTGTGCCAAGATGACGTTCATTATACGTCTACTATTGGGAAAAGCCCTGGTTTGGGCTACATGCCTCTGGGAACTGGGGAGAATCCATTGATGGTCAATCTGCAACTCTTTTTAGATGCGTTCCACAAGGTATTTGAAGAACCTGGGCATGCTTTCTTTGCCATGACATCTTTGCTCTAGCTACGTCAGGACAATTCTACAGTGGGGCAATACGCTGTACAGTTCCGTAAACGGTCATCTCCTGAGTTAGCTTGGAATAACAGGGCACTTTTGGCGGCCTTCTGAGAGGGTCTCTGGAAGAATTAATGATGAACTGGCTGACTGGGACCTCCCAAACTCTCTGGATGACCTCATTTGTCTAGCTACTAGAATTGCCATCCATTTTGCCGAAAGGAGGTCTGCAAGCAATGAGAATCCTTCTGGCCCCGCTGACTTCCTCGACTAGCACCAGTTTTTCAGAGGCCTCCACTCCACATCAATGGTTCCTTGAGACAAGTCCATGCAAGTGGAGAGAGTCCATTTGTTTGAAGAAGAACGCGCTTGCAGATTCTGCCCGAATTTCTACTTATAATGTGGCTGACAGACTTTCTATCTAAAGTAACTAGCACCTAGGCTCCGTGGTAGAGACGCCTGACCATGGCGGCAATGCTCTACTCCTCGTCTGGTGTCAAGATTCAAGTTTCTGCCTTCTTGGACTCTGCTGGAAATGCCACCAATTTGTCTTTGATCTCCAGATTTTGTTTACCTGTAATTTATCTTGATATGCCTCAGATAGTCTATTCCATTAATGGAGAATTCCTAAAGGGCTCCACGATGCTTCAGGTTGAGACCGTACACATAGAAAAGATCTCTTTAAACGTCATTCCATATTCTACTTCTGCAGTTTTCTTAGGTCTCTCATGGCGGCAGCTCCATGTCCCCGTACTCAACTGGCAAACTGACAAAGTCACTGGCTGGGGACAAAAATGCCATTCCCAGTGTATCAAGCCACCCCACCTGGTGCAATCTGCGTCTCTACCGACGCTCCCGACTCCACTTTAGGGTCTTCAGTCTCTGTATCAAGAATTTGCAGACGTCTTCAGTGAGAAGCAAGCAGAGACCCTTCCATCACATCAGACTTATGACTGTCCGATACATCTAATGCCTTTCAAGACGTCTCCTTGTGTTAGAGTGTATCCTGTGCCAAATATCAAAGAAAATTTACAGAAAGGGTGTATTATCAAGTTGTCCTCTCCAGAGGGTGCTCAGCTTTTCTTTGCTGAAAAGAAGGATGGTTCTCTTTGATCTTGCATCGATTGTCAATGCTTAAATAACATCACTGTCAAAAACTGGTATCTGTTGCCCATGATCTACAAACGCTTTTATTGACTACGGGGGGGCCAGGATCTTCACCAAGCTTGATTTACAAGGAGCCTATAACTTAATCCATATCCGCAAAGGCAACAATTGGAAGACTGCTTCAACACCCATAATAGCACTTTGAGTATCTCATGATGCCTTTTGGTCTCTGCAATGCTCCAATCATATTTTAAGACTTGTCAATTAGATCTTCCAAGACTTCTTATTCATTGGTGTCATAGACTATCTCGACTACATCTTGATCGTCTCTCCTGATCTTAAGTCTCATTGTGACCATGTGTGGCTGGTCCTAAGATGCCTATGAACCAACAACCTCTAATCCAAACTCGAGAAATGCCTATATGAACAGATGAGGTTGCCATTCCTCAGGTACATCGTCTCGGATAAAGGTCTGCAGATGGATCCCACTAAATTGTCTGCTGTTCTTCAATGCCAATGACCTGTTGGACTTTGGGCTATTCAATTAATTCCCCACATCTTCATCCGGCAGTGGCTTTAACCAAGAAAAACAGTAACCTTAAACTTTGGCCACCTGAAGCGGAAAAAGTATTTTCCCATCTTAAGGCTGCATTTACCACACACCTGTTCTGACTCAACCAGATCCTGAAAAACCCTTCTACCTAGAGGTGAAAGCCTCATTTGTGGGAGCTGAAGCAGTACTCTTCCAAAAGACTCCTAAAGGCAAGACCATCACCTTTAGGAGGAAAAGATTTCTTAAATGGGGCCACTCTTCCAAGTTATCCAGGCATCCAGGAATTTGAAAATCTTTACTACTGATCTCTCAACGCTATCGGCTGCCTAATCTTGTTAAAGTTCTCTCTTGTTCTACTTGTGCCCCTAACAAAACTTCTTGTCTCAAACCCTCGGGACTGCTTCATCCCTTACCCATACCTGATAAACCCTGTACCCATATTGCTATGAACTTTATTACAGATTTACTACTCTCCTCAAATCATACAGTCACATAGTCACTACAATCACTACAGTTTGGGTAGTCACTGACCATTTTCTCACGATTTCTCTTTTTGTGCCTCTTCCAGACCTGCTTACGGGTCCTTAACTTGCCTTCCATTTCTTCTAGCATATATTCTGCCTGCATGGACTTCCTCTTCCGATTGCAGGGTTCAATTTGTCTCCAAGTTTTGGAGATCACTCTGTTCCCAGCTACAGGTCAAGTTGGACTTCTCTTCTGAGTATCACCCCCAATCCAACGGACAAGTGGAAAGAGTCAACCAAATCCTTGAAAATTACCTTTGTCACTTTGTCTCATCTTGTCAAGACAATTGGACTAACCTTCTTCCTTGGGCTAATTTTTCATACAACAATCCTGATTCTGACTTAGCCGGTGCTTCTCCGTTATTTGTTGTATTTGGTGCCTCTCCCCCTGCCCACCACCTAAGATGTCCCAACTGTGAAAAAAATATCCTGCATCTGGCAGGATACCAGGAAGCCTCTTCTTCTACCATTCTCCAGCACTAAAATGCAAGCTAACAAGAAGCGGAAACCAACCCCAGTATTCCATGCAGGAGATAATGTGTGGCTATCAGTCAAGTACATTTGCCTAAATATTGCCAGTATCAAACTTGGGCCACACTTCCTGGGACCCTTTACAATCTTGTGATGCATCAATTCTGTCTCTTACAAGCTTCGTATTACTCCATCTTGGTGAACCTCGAACTCCTTCCACGCCTCTCTTCTAAAGCCTCTGGTCCTCAACCAGTTTTCACAAAAGCCCATATTGCCTTCAACTGAAGCAGATTCCGGTGATATATACATGGCAGAAAAAATCCTCTGAGGGGAAAATATTTTTTTTCTTGTGAACTGGAAGGGTTTTGGCCCCGAAGAGAGGACCTGGGAATCTGAAGAGAATGTGGTTGACTTTTTGGCATTCTTTTTTGATGCGCAAGTTCATTCCAACCCACTGATCATTATGATTGGTCAGAGGGACAAATTACAGGACAACTGATTAGACTTTGCCATAATAGATGATGCTCCTTTGTTTGCCAAGACCTTGAACAGTGCTTAATGTTTTCTAATATTATCCTGATACCATTGTCACTTGTGTAACCCATTATCAATGGCATTCAGCAGTATGATTAAGCAATACTAATGCCCAGCTTTAAACCTGGATTTTTGGTAAGCAGTAAGTCTTTGTTGCCATGCTGTAAATTATGGCTGTAATTAATTTCACTGTTTTGTTAAAAATCCTTTAATCAAACCCACACAAAACAGATAATATAATGCGCTGAATGCCATCTCCAGCTTTGCAGCTGTTTAAAATGGTTTTCACATCACAATGATTAACTTTCAACACGAAGGGAAAGGTAAATTAAGACTATTATCAAATACATGGCTATTTTTCCCTATTGAGGAGATGAGATTTTATCTCTTCTGAGTGTACTCAAGTTTCTACAAATAAGGCTACATGCCGAAAACGCATCAGTGTGCCTCTGCTCAGTGCAGTACCTTTTAAAATGAAATTTTAGATATTTCCTCCTGCCATGGACAATTATGTGCAGTTGCCCGTTTCTTCTTTTCACTTACAAGTTTCTCTTAGCCACTGACCATCTCTCTCTCAGAAGAGGTGCAGTGGGTCCTGACTGCCACCCAGCCCACTGTCCCTGCCTACTTGACGTGCTGCCCTAGGCGGCAGACCCCAACTGGACGACAGCCCCTACACTGCTAAGTGCAGGACCGTCAGGGAAACTCAAATTCCAACAGTCCGGGTCAGTCACCGTACGGGAACGTATATGCCAAAAAACGTAAGCCAAAAGAATAGTCAAAAAGCAAGCCGGGGTCCAAACACGGTCAGGTGCGCAGTACAAAGTCGGAGGCAAAGAGGAGGTCAGGAAGCGAGCCGAGGTCAGAGATCAGGAGAGCAAATACCAACAGGAAACACAGGAAATAGCAAGGGGAAACCTTTCTCAGGCAAAGACTGAGAGAAGTGAGGGAGTTTAAATGAGGAACCCAGAGCCCGCCCCAGCAGACGATTGGTGCGGCCTCCTTGCCATCCTATTGTCCAGTGCGACACACCCTCTGACTTGATTAGGAGCTGAGCTCTCACTCCTAAGCTCATCAGCCCGGCTTCTCCATGGGTGTGTCGACTGACTAGAGGATTAACCCCTACCATGCCTTGCTGCTTCACGGCGGAAACGTGCACCATGACAGTAAACCCCCTTTTAGGAGGGGCCACTGAACCCTTCCCTGGTTTGGGTTTGTCCGGGTGAGAGTCGTGGAATTCCCTGATCAGTGATTCAGCGTGGATGAACCTGGCTGGAACCCACAACCTCTCCTCCGGGCCATAACCCTTCCAGTGGACAAGGTACTGTAAGGACCTCTGCACTCTACGGGAGTCTAAGATGCGGACGACTTCATATTCCAACTGACCCTCTACAATAACAGGAGGAGGGGGTATCAAAGGTGAAGTCGGAGATGGAATGTACCTCTTTAATAGTGACTGGTGAAAAACATTATGAACCCGGAGGGAGAGAGGTAACTTAAGACGGTATGCCACCGGGTTCTCCACTTCCTGCACCATATAAGGACCCAC
The DNA here is from genome assembly GCA_025379985.1 of Phyllomedusa bahiana. Lineage (NCBI taxonomy): Eukaryota > Metazoa > Chordata > Amphibia > Anura > Hylidae > Phyllomedusa > Phyllomedusa bahiana. Next base: position 20,406 of record JAODAL010036379.1, read on the forward strand.
AAATCGTGGAGCTAATTTACCGCAGGGCACTTTTAGGCGAAGATTTCGGATGAACAACCAAACTTTATCCCCCACAGAAAAGCCACTAGAGCAAAGGCGTCTTTTATCACTCTTTCTTTTTTGGATGCTCTGGGCGTTGACCAAGTTCTTCTGAACTTGGGCCCAGACTTTGCACAGATCTTTAATGATAACATCCACCCCGCTGTGATCAGACGTAGCACTGGAAAATGATGCATGCCTTGGGTGAAAACCAGAATTACAGTAAAATGGTGAGGTACCAGACGAGCTACTATCCTGATTATTAATGACAAATTCAACCAACGGTAAGTATTTTACCTAAGTTTTACCCAAGTTTTTGTGTTACCATTTGATTTACCCTCTCAGTCTGCCCATTAGTTTCATGGTGGAAGGCAGAGGAGAAGGACAGGGTGATACCCAGAGCCTTGCAAAGGGCTCTCCAAAAGCGAGAAACAAATTGAACCCCTCTGTCAGAAACAATATTCTCCGGTAAACCATGCAATTTGGCAATATGTTTGATGAAAAGTTCAGCAAGTTTTTTGGACGACGGTAACCCCCTTAGCGGAACAAGATGGCACATCTTACTGAAACGATCCACTACCACCCAAATTACTGACTTACCCTCTGAGGTAGGAAGGTCAGTCATGAAATTCATAGAAATATGGGTCCACGGATGTTCAGGTATAGGTAGAGGGCAAAGTTCGCCAGGAGGACGAGTTCTGGGAACCTTTTGCCCGAGCACAGACTTCGCAAGATGCCACATAAGCCTCAACATCACAAGACAATGACGGCCACCAGTAAATACGAGAAATCAGCCTCTTTGTGCCAGACACCCCAGGATGTCCAGATAAAACATAATCATGAAATTCTTTTAATAATCGTAGCTGGTGCTGAGTGGGGACAAAGACCTTCGAAGCAGGACAATTGACAGGTCTCATATCCTGGAGGGTCTTAATCTCCGTGGCTAAATCAGGGGAAATAACCGAGACAACAGTCTCCTTGGGCAATATAGGTGCCGGATCCTCTGTATTGCCCAGTATGACAGGGAGACATCTGTCAACACACTGTTGCCCCCACTTGGTTAATTCTCCTGAATTCCAGTCAAACACCGGGTTATGTTTCTGGAGTCAGGGCAGCCCCAAAACCACATCAGCGGGCAGCCCCTCCATGATAAATAGAATACACTTCTCAGTATGTATAGATCCTACCACCATCTCGAGCTCAGGAGTACAATGTTGGATTGTGCCCTTTGTCAGCGGACTAGAGTCGATTTCCACAACCCGCAGGGACTCGGAGAGAGGCCTCCAAGGTAGACCCAGACGTTTGGCGAAGGACGCGTTTACAAAAATTGGAAGCTGACCCAGAATCCACAAAAGCATTCCCAGAACCAGACAGAGACAAATATGAGATCTTAACTGGGAGCAGCAACTTTTTGGATACAAGAGGAAATACCTGCTCGCCCAGGTGATCTTCCTTCATTTCTCCTTGGCGCTGGAGTTTTTCTGGCCTGGTCTTCCATTTGGAGCACTCCCAAATGCTGTGTCCATCTTCGCCACAGTAGAAGCACAACCCCTGAAGGCGACGGGTAGTCCTACAGTCACTAGCAGAAGTCAGGGAAGAAGCCCCCACTTGCATGGGCTCCTCTGGGTTAAATCGAAACAACGGGTGTAGAGGTGACCATGATGTGGACCACCGGAAGAGGAGCCTTTTCCCGACGTCTCTACCTAAAACGTCTGTCCAGACGAACGTCTAATGCCATAGCCTCATCTAAAGTACCAGGGGTAGTATAAGCCACCAATAAATCCTTCATATGGTCAGCTAACCCTAGTCTAAATTGACATCTAAGAGATGGATCGTTCCACCCAGACGGAACACACCAGCTGCGAAATTCGGAGCAATACTCCTCCACAGTCCTTTTACCCTGCCTCAAGGTGGTCAGCTGAGCCTCGGCCACAGCTTCCCTCTCAGGGTCATCAAAAAGTATGCCTAAAGAGGCAAAGAACTTGTCCACAGAAGAAAATTCTGGCGATTCAGGGGTAACGAAAATGTCCACTCCTGAGGGGGACCCTGAAGTAGGGACATAACTATTCCCACTTTCTGCTCCTCATTGCCCGAGGTACATGTGCGGAGCCTAAAATACAGGCGTCATCCCTCTCTAAATGTCAAAAAGGCCCTTCTGTTGCCTGAGAATCTATCAGGCAACTGAATAGGAGATTCCACAGGGGCGGAGATAATACAGGAACACTCTGACTTAGGGTAATCTCCTGCTGCTGTTCCCTCAGTGCCAGATCCTGGACTAGCTGGGTAAGCCCCTGCATCTGCTCTACCAGAGCTATCATGGGGTTCATAGCGAGTGGAGAGCAGAGACGGTTTCGGCCTGAGAAAATGTCATGTCAGAGGAGGTGCAGTGGGCCCTGACTGCCACCTAGCCCACTGTCCCTGCCTACTTGGCGTGCTGCCATAGGCGGCAGACCCAACTGGACGACAGCCCCTACGCTGCTAAGTGCAGGGCCATCAGGGAAACTCAAAGTCCAACAGTCCGGGTCAGTCACCGTACGGGAACGTATATGCCAAGAAACGTAAGCCAATAGAATATTCAAAAAGCAAGCCGGGGTCCAAACACGGTCAGGAACGCAGTACAAAGTCGGAGGCAAAGGCGAGGTCAGGAAGCGAGCCGAGGTCAGAGATCAGGAGAGCAAATACCAACAGGAAACACAGAATAGCAAGGGGAAACCTTCTCAAGGCAAAGACTGAGAGAAGTGAGGGAGTTAAATGAGGAACCCAGAGCCCGCCCCAGCAGACGATTGGTGCGGCCTCCGGGCCTTCCTATTGGCCAGTGCGACACACCCTCTGACTTGATTAGGAGCTGAGCTGTTACTCCTAAGCTCATCAGCCCGGCTTCTCCCTGGGTGTGTCGACTGACTAGAGGGATTAACCCCTACCGTGCCTTGCTGCTTCACGGCGGAAACGTGCGCCGCGACACTTATCTGTTTAGCTGTCCATCCGTGGTGATGTCACTCCCTGCTGTGTGTAATTTCTAGGAATGGCTGACGCTTTGTTTGTTTAAGAGAACGACACATTTTCACTCCTTAATGCACTTTAGTCTTGTGTACTACAGATTTTAAATTTTTGCAGTCATTTCAATGTAACAGGCTCAACTAGGAATAGCAGAGCGGATATGCCAATCACTGCTATAGACCCACCCACAGTCTGACCAGGAAGAGTGAGAAAGAAGCTGTGACTGTGAAACTGCTGAGAAAACCTTTCTGACTATAGATATCTATTCAAAAGGCAATATAAACTGCTTATTTTGTAGAAAAATGGGGTGAAAGGGCTTCATTTCTTCACCTTTCATAACTGGGTAGTGGCCCGATACATTGTACTTATCTTGTTCTAATCTAAAATGACAATGGGGCTAATCGTCTGTGAACATAACCTTAAAGGGGTGTTCCCATGAAGCAAGAGTCCACTGCACAGGTCGGCTCCCCGCTAGCTGTGAGCTGACTGTGCATGAGAATGCACGGTTCTATTCCGTACCTAAATATATGTCAGCCGATGCTGAAAAGTCACCTATGGGTACGTTCACAAGGTTGATTTGGATGCCAATACTGGGGCAGATTCAGTGTGGAATCAGCATCCAATTGTCTCCTATGGAAAATCAGCATCGTTGATCACACGCCGCTGATTTCCTTTCATTGTTGAAATACTCGTCTCACATTATAATTTTTAAGAGGTTGAAAATCTGTCTCTGAAAATCAGCGTCAAATGCTCGTCTGAAATCCGTACTTACAGGTGCAGATTTTCAGCGCTTTAATGCTGATTAAGCGCTGAAATTTCAACGTCTAAATCTGCCGTGTGAACATAGCCTAAAACGTCAAGTACTTCTAAGTACAGTTCTGCTGGTGGCTATCAGTAACACTTGAGAGAGATGTTCGGCACGCTGTAGGACAGTAGTAGGTGTCACATGTAAGGACATTGCAGCCCAAGAACATAAATGAAATAATCCACAGCACTCTAAGGAGTTACTTAAGAAATTAGAAGTGTGTATGTATTCCACCATATAAGACAGGGAAAACTTGACCATACTTACAACATTTCATTCCGACTTGGACCTTAAAAAACAAAAATTGTGTATTTAAAACTTAACTTTTAATAAAGAGCTAAACGTGAGTAAATTCAAAAAATATTTTTATCATGGGCAAAAAAAGGGGAACAGGTATAATATAATGAAACCCTGTTATACCCTACTTGGCCTGGATTGCCCTATAAGCCTTACCACAGGAAGTTCGACCTGAAAAAGGACGTCCCTGTCAGGAACCTAGCCCTAGATACAACTTGCCCTAATTACAAAAGTGGGAAAAAGATAGAGACACAACTGCACCTGTTAAAGTGCAAAGTACCCACTATATAGAAAAAGTCCCAGCATGTTTCAATGTCCTTAGCATTTCTTCAGGGGACTAATGAGGGAGTAAATGACATAACCCACAAAAGATGCAGTCAGCAAAATACACAGAAAATGCAGTCAGCACAATACACAGAAATTGTGGGGCAAATACAGATATGAACACAAAGGTATAATAACCCAATATAATATTATCCTTACTTTGGTATTCAAAAGGCCAAGAGAAAAGAGGGGAACTGGGCTACAAACAAATGCAAATCAGATAACACAATGCACAAGCATATAACTCCCAATATTATAAAGGGAGCACAATAATGGTAATTATTAGAGACCAATTAACTTCTCTCCACTGGAAAGTACTCCAGATGCCCAAGGTACGGCATTACCTAAAACAGAAATGATTCCAACACGCACGAGGTAAATCGCCACACAGACCTCAATTCAGCTCCGACTGTTAGCTTCTTCGTCCGTGTGTTACGGTCTGGAGGTGGATCCACTGGGCCACCGCAGGCGATGGCTTAAGCCCACACCAGGGAGTGGAATCTAAGTGGACCGGTATTCACCAGAGCCCACCGCAAAGCGGGATGGTCTTGCTGCGGCGGGTATCCACCAGGTCACTACCAAATGGCGGGCTTGCCTGCGTGGGGGCCAAGGTGCAAAGGGACAATAACGGCAGGCAGGCTCGTGGTCGTGGACAGGCAGGAGGTAAAGGACAGGGCCTCTGGTTCTAGACGGAGACAAGCAGGAGAGTCAGGGCAGGGGCAAGGTTCGTAAAACGGTAACGTAAGCAGAGAGTCGGTACAAGATAAGGCAAGACAGGAACCTCTGGAACACTTTCACCATGGGAAAAAAACACCAAGGATCCGGGGAGGGCCGGCAGGGAAAAGGCCGGACCTAAATGGAGCAGTGCCCGGGAATGAGCCAATTACCGGGGCACTGCCCCTTTAAATCTCAAAGAGCCGGGCCGCGGCCCCCCTAGGGTGGGGCCACGTGCCGGAGCTGAGGAACAGGGCTGATTTGGAGCGGGCCGGGGAAGTGGAGCCGGCAGGGAGGGGGCCCCAGCGGACCCCGAACCGACGTCGCGGACGGGGCTCCGCTGGGAGCAGGGCCGGGCGCGCCTGCGATCCGGGACAGTGGTCGCAGGAGCGTCCGTGACACCGTGCATGCCGGCAGCAAGTGTGGCATCACTCATAAGGCAAGTGGCGCCGAATTTCTGGTTTTGGCAGAGCCGGATGTGACATTGGGAGCCGGCAGTCATAACCAGGGGAACGGCAGACGCTAGGCACTGACATTCCCCGGCAAGAGAGGCTGTGAAGATACAATGCAAACAGATAAATTATATAAACGGATTCATAAAATGGCAGTTCTGAAAGTTTAAACCCACACTGTTACTTAAGATCTCAATAGACATAGACGAGGCTAATGATATGATAAAACAAATGACTTATCAATGTAGTTAAAGAGATGATCAATATTTACAACGCAGCAAAAAGGGAAATTGTCATTAAATAAAACAACAGAAATCTATTCTCTCATTAAGACCTAGTGAAGAGGTGGTTTTCAATTTGAATACCCCACCCCTTTTTGAAAAATTTGGCCCTTTACACAAAAACACAAAAGGGAAACCCCAAAAAAACTCACCGCCAAAAAATGGCCGGTTATAAAACCCCCACCATGCAAAAGCATACCCCACTTTTTTGAGGCCATTTCCAGGCGGACCAGTGCCATTCCCTGGGACATTGCTAAAAATTTTTCAGATTCGGAGTTAAAAATTGGCAAGTAGATTTTAAAAGGGAATTGAAAAAGAAACTAAATTGGTGCAACATCTATGAATTCACATGGGCTATTTTTTTTAACTTGGCGCCGCACTCAGTTTCTAAAAGATATAAAGAATGTTTAATACACAGAAATGAAAGTGTAAGCACCAAAATTATGTGTGCATAACTTGATATGGATTTCAACAAACTTTGGCACTTCTGCACATTTAAAAATTTCATGCCATCAAAAGAACATGGCCCCACCAAAAACATACCGCAGCAAATTCATAGGTGTCGCCCTTAGTTTCTACCTTAAATGAATTAAATGCACAGCCATAATATTAAAATAACTATTTTGCAGGTCCCACTTATGCCGTCAAAACAGTTTTTACCTATCAAGGCTTTACAAGACCTCTGAAGCTGTCCTTTGGCATCTGACATCAACATGTTAGCAGGTGACCTGAGGCAAAACCATGATCAAACCTGTTTTTGCAGCACATCCCACCAATTTCCCATTTGAAAATACAAATCTGTGGAATTTCTAGCATACATATACTTTCTTCTGAGCGTTTTTTTGTTTTCTTATTGTTGATTCTGTTTTCTGCACGATTAGGGCATGTCCCCACAGCACTGGTTTTCAGCCGGATTTGCAGACGGTTTTTGGATTTGAAAGCCGTCTGTAAACTGGCTGTCAACCTTTTACATTGACTTTAATGGAAAATTCGTGCAGCAGTCCCCACTGCACGGATTTTCCATCTGACGTTTTTTTAGATCACCAGCTTACGAAAAAATTAGAACATGTTCAATCTTCCGCCCGGTTTTCGGGCGGAACATGAACATGTCGGTACGGAGGGGGATGACTTGAATCTGCAAACCATGGAGAAAAGTCATACCCATGCGTGCCAAAAATAGACCAAATACCGGTCAGGATTTCCCAGCCGGTGTTTGATCTGTGCCTTGTAAACGCAGCCTTAAAAAGTACCTATCACCTCCAGGGAAACCTCATGAAATAACAGGAGACTAAAATACAAACACTTCCTTAAATATGCTTCATTAGGGAAATCAAAGCATTTCACCTGTAATTCTGTTTTAAAAAAAGCGCTGGACCTTTAAAAACAGCTCTGAATCGGGCCAAGTCGGCATCTGACAGCTTGATGGATGACAGTTGTATCTTATCTCCTGCCTCTGAGCGGAAAGGGTTTCCACTGTGCAGGGGGGAGCCTGTAAGTCTACATCATGAGCACACTGATTTTCTCTGGGCTGCTATGTCTGTGATGGATATAACTCTAGGAGCAGTGTAATGTCGATGCCTGTAAACCCTGTCACACTATGTGCTCAGTGTGCTGTGCCTGTTGTACTGTGTGTAGCAGCTATGTCCTCAGCTCCCCTTGCTCAGGTGGTGTAGCTCAACAGAAAAAATCCCTGCTACATACAGAGCTCTACTAAGAAAGTAAAAGTAAAATCTATTCCCCTGTAATACTGACATGAGCCCTCAGATGGCTAATGACATGTATTGGAAAAAAGTTTTATAATTTCATCTACTATTATATTTTGTGCTGCTCTTTAAGCAGGAAGCCATCTTGCTTTAGCTGTTTTTAACAACACTTAGAGAGGTGCTTTTCTGCAGCTACATAGATATTGGATCCTGTAAACGAGAGCGGATTCACTCACTTTTATAGTAGAGTTTTAAAAACACACTGTGTGGCCTGGGAAGAAGTCAGTGTGCAGAAAGGTGTTTCAAGTAAATAATCAATTACAGAGTTTGAAGTCTTGTGGATTACAAACAGACTAATTGATTACTCACTTTCCAAACAGTTTAGATAAGTGAAAAAAAACTTGCTGGGAATAAAGGCAGTTTCATTGGAGTGCAGTTAAAACTGCACCAAACTTCCGGTTCCGGCGCCAACGGAATGTGAGCAACAGAGGAGTGAGGAGTGAGGAGCTCCTGCTCACCCAACTCCAAAAGAGGCCAAATTAACGGGCAGCGGCAGGCGAAACTGAGTCCCAGCTGATCGGGGACTCAGCAAGTGAAGTGCAGGGGAGAGCAAGGCCATTGCGATCTCCAGGGGAGAGGAGGAGACAGACCAGCGTGAGAGAGAACGCGGCACGGGCACTCACCACCGGAGCCCGGCTTGCGGAGGTGTCGGCGGATGGAGGAGCGCAGCCATATAGGCAGGAGGTAGCGGGGTGCCGGCAGCGGCATTGAAGAGGCAGGGGCGGCTGTGAGGCGTTCAGGGGTGCTGGGAAGAGGAAAGGTGCCGCAGCGATTCGGAGGAGCAGAGGCGGGAGAGTTGGCGCCAAATAGGTGGTGCGGCGGCCATTTTTTCAGAGACTGCTATATAGCCCCATTGGCGCAGTGAAAGCCCCAGACCCGGCTGGCAGTGGATTTCCAAGGGCTTTAGTGAGGGAATCCGAGAAAACCAGCCCCCTGACCCTCCTGTAGTGTCACAACAGGAGGGAGAGCGCGAAGTGACTGTATCCTGAAGGGGTGGTTGTACCCTGAAGGTGTACCCAAGAGAGATCACAGGGTACCTCAGGTCCCATAAATACAGTTATATTTCTACCTCCTACCTGAAGATATATGACAGTCTTTCCTTGAATCTCTTTGAGTGGACTGTCTGGCTATCCCAGACAACAAGTAAAGGAACTGAAGGGAGACCATTTATCTTCAGAGCTTAACCCATAGCACCACCTGCTGGTGAAAGCTGTTCTGACACATACTACCCCCGGGACCCTTTTATAAAACCTGTGGCAAACGGGAGGGGAAACCAGCACTTCCCCGGGTAATCTAAAAAAGGGGTCTTGTAAAAGGGGAGAGAGCATGGGAACATTTCTGGAAAGATATTTTCCCAATTTATGGGGAAACTAAAAAAATCTAAGACAAAAAATTAAAAAGGGGGGCCGGAGCCAGGATCCAAACCTAACACTAAACCCCAAAATCTCGTGGGGTCCCCATCCCCAGCCAGGGGCCCCCGGAAACACAGCCTAAAGGATGACACCTAGAACTAGAGAGGCCACCTGGCCCACTAAAAGAAATTGGCCAGGGAAGTACCTTTTTAAACCTCCCGGGACATTCAAGCCACACTGGCCAATAGGTCCCCCTCCTCGCAAACTACAACCCCAAAGCTGCCCTTTAAGATGCAAAAACAAAAATTTTGACGAGGGGAAAAAGAGAGTTCAGTTTTTAAAAAGATGACAGCGAGCTGAAATTTTCAAAAACCCAAAGATTTAATGGTTTAGAACAAACAATTTTGGGAAACCAAGGGGAGGCCCTGGAGAACAGGTCAAGGAGGAATAATTAAGGATAGCCCGGCTTGCCTGAATCAAAAACCGCAAAAAAAATTTGGAAAAAACCCATATTAAAAACAGAGCTCCCCCAAAGTCCCTTCAGAAAAAAAGCACCTCGCAAGGGAGAGGGCACACAGTTTGGGCCCCTGACCGTAGCAGGAAAAGGAACAGAGGGGCCCCAGGGGCCCGAAGAAGAGGGGCCCGAGACAATCATACCAAAATTTCCTTGATTTTACGAAAAATCCGAAAAAAACAGAGCCTTCAAGCAATGAAATTCCCCAGTTTTGAAAAGGGGTTTCGAGAATCCTTGTCTTCGAAGACTTCTCGGCGGGGTGGCCCGCAAGAAAAAGCTTTTTTCAGGACGTGCACGGGCTTTTTAAAAAAGGGGATTAATTTTTTTTTCTGTTCCCGGTTTTTTTAAAATTTTATCATAGCAACGTAAACATCTCTACGTTCTACTCCCGGTTTAAATGCGAAAAGTATTGGCATAAAGGGAAAAGCGGCGGATAAAAATTCTCTGAGTGGGGTATCAAAGAGAGTCTCAAAGTCTCCGTCTCTGCAAAAGGGGCCCTGCCAAAAACATCATCTTCAGGACGCCAGAGAAAATCTCCAGATAACGGTTCAGGTTTTCCCGATCTCCTCCCAAAGAATTTCTGCCAAGACCCCGGAAACCCCCTATGGAAAAAGATTCAAATCCTTTGTTGTGATAAATTAAAATCAAAAAGTAATTTCCCCCCCCCAAACAGGATAGGGGGTTTTTTTCCCAACCCCTGAAGGCGACCAAGGAAAAACCCGGGAATTCGGCCCAAGGGGGGTTGTTTTGCCACAGTGATGGCTGACCAAGGGAAGAAAAAGACATCTGGAGACAAATAAAAACCCGAAGGGAGGGAAACACTTTTTACTCCAAACCCAGAAATTTCCTTTTCGAGAAAAGACAAAATTTTTTTTAAACCCCCAAATTTGGGAGGTAAGGGGGTGGAGTCCCTATTTTTTGGGGGTTGGTTTACCCCTGATCCAAAGCCCCAATCACGTTGACGATCCAAGACACGTTCCCTAGAGGTACCGATATATTATGGAGGATGCCGAACTTTCTTTTGAAGGAGGAAGGTTGCTATGAGTTAGTGAAGGGTTGGTGGAAGGAGAGTTGACACAATGGAGGATGACCTTCCTGTTGAACAGAGAGAGGTAGTACACTCCAACTTAAACGTTTCGTATCTAACCCAGGATGAAGTGCAGCTCCGTCTTAGGAAGATTAAAATAGACAAATCCCCAGCTCCAGATGGCATACACCCACGTGTCCTAAGAGAGTTAAGTGATGTCATAGATAGGCCCCTATTCTTAATATTCATGGACTGTCTAATAACGGGGTATGTCCCAAAGATTGGCGCATAGCAAATGTGGTGCCAATATTCAAAAAGGGTCAAAAAGTGATCCAGGAAAACTATAGGCCAGTAAGCTTTAACCTCTGTTGTAGGTAAAATGTTTGAAGGTTTTCTCAGAGATGCTATCCTGGAGTATCTCACTGAAAATAAATGTATAACACCGTTCCAGCACGGGTTCATGAAGGATCGGTCCTGTCAGACTAATCTCATCAGCTTCTATGAGGAAGTCAGTGCTAGACTGGATCGGGGTGAGGCACTGGATGTCATATATCTAGATTTTTCTAAAGCATTTGATACGGTGCCACATAAAAGGTTGGTAAATAAAATGAGAATGCTTGGACTGGGGGAAAAATGTGTGCAAGTGGGTAAGTAACTGGCTCACTGATAGAAAACAAAGGGTAGTATTTAACGGTACATACTCAGACTGATCGCTGTTACTAGTGGGGTACCACAAGGGTCAGTATTGGGCCCTATCCTCTTTAACATTTTCATTAATGATCTTACACAGGGATACACAGTAGAATATCGATCTTTGCAGACGATACTAAGCTCTGTAAAGTAATCAACACAATAGAGGATAATATGTTATTACAAAGGGATCTGGATAAGTTGGAGGCCTGGGCAGGGAAATGGCAGATGAGGTTTAACACTGATAAATGCAAGGTTATGCACATGGGGAAGAGAAATCCATTACATGATTACATGTTAAATGGAAAAACACTGGGTAAAAGTGACATGGAGAAGGAGCCGGGAATCCTGGTGGACAGTAAACTTAATTGTAGCAGCCAGTGTCAGGCAGCAGCAGCCAAAGAAAATAGGATCATGGGGTGCATTAAAAGGGGCATAGATGCACATGATGAGAACATTATTCTCCCATTATACAAGTCACTGGTTAGACCACACATGGAATATTGTGTACAGTTTTGGGCACCAGTGCACAGGAAAGACATTGTAGAGCTTGAACAGGTACAAAGGCGAGCAACAAAAATAATAAAAGGACTGCGTGGACTACAGTACACAGAAAGATTGGCAAGATTAGGGTTATTTAGTTTAGAGAAAAGAAGGCTTCGGGGGGACATAATAAATATGTTTAAATACATCAAAGGTCAATATAGAGATCTCTCCCAAGATTTATTTATACACAGGGCTGTATCTAGAACAAGGGCATCCTTTACTCTTGAGAACGAAAGTTTCTACATAAACATAGAAAGGGATTCTTTACTGTAAGAGCAGTGAGACTATGGAATTCTCTGCCAGAGGGACTGGTCATGGTGAATTCAATAACCGAGTTCAAAAAGGGTTTGGATGCATTTCTGGTGCGTAATAATATTAACAACTTATAGTGACTAGGATTCAGAGAGGGGTCATTGATCCAGGGATTTTTCTGATTGCCAGATTGGGTCAGAAGAATTTTTCCTAAAATGAGGACAATTGGCTTTCTACCTTCATTGGGGGTTTTTCCTTCCTCTGGATCAACACCTTAAGCACAACAGGCTGAACTAGATGGAGACTTGTCTTTTTTTAGCCTTACAAACTATGAAACTATGAAACTATGAAACTCTCCATTTGTCTTTGCTGGGTAGAGCACAGTTGATTAAGATGATAAGCTTTGCTCGTCTGCTTTATCCCCTACAGAATCTACCGCTACTATTGAAACATAAAGATATTAATAGATTGCAATCGGCCTTTGTGACCTTCCTGTGGAATTCCAAAAGGCCTAGGATAGCCTATAAAAAACGGAGTCTATCTAAGGCGGATGGGGGATTAAACATGCCCAATATCTGGGTATATAATTTGGCAGCGTCGACTCACCATGTGAAAGATTGGGTTAATGGAACCAATTATTTCTCTAATCTGCAACTTGAGAGGCAGTTGGCTTACCCGGAGAATCTGGTAGCTCTTTTGCTCACGGCGGTTAAGGACCTCCCTCCCCATGTGAAGAGAAGTGTGGTGCTTCGGGATACCATAGCCACATGGAAGCATATTAGGAAAATGTTCACGCTGCCTATGCATTTGTCGAAATATGCTCCCATCTGGGAACTTCCTTCGTTCCTGGCCGGGAGAGAAAATAAGTTCTTTGTAGAGTGGAAAAGTAAAAATATCAGAACGATTGGGGACCTACTCCATGGGACGGATAATAGATTTCTAACTTAGTCGGAGATAAAGGAAAAGTACGGATTTAGCGATGGGCACATATTCCAATTCAGGCAATGTATGGCCTTTTGTAAGACGCACATGAAAAATTTAGCAGCAGCGTAAATGCCAGGTCAATTTGATGCCCTGATACACCAACAAGATCAGTTAGATTCCCTGTCTGTAATTTATAAAAAACTGGGAGATAGATTGTTCGCCCCGATTAAGGACTATTGCTTCCGTTCCTGGGAAAGGGAGATGGGCGACCCGGATGCCAGGCAGAAAATTAGAGCAGGTATGGGGATAGTCAGAGCGGCAATAATTAACAAAAATTGGAGGGAAATGTATTTCCGTTTGGCACATAAAGCCACCTATGCCTTTGACCTTCCGTTTAGAAATGCTCCAGCGGACTATTTGAGGGAGTGTACAAAATGTAATTTACAAATAGCAGATTTGTTACATTGCATTTGGCATTGCCCAAAGTTACAAAAGTACTTGGAGGAAGTTCTGCTGATCATCAAAGAGGTGTGGAATATAGAGGTGCCAAGAGATCCTATGAGTGTTATTTTCCACTATATCTTAGACACTGGAACCAGGGGGAGGGAGGCCCCTGCTCTGCTGAGTCATAAGGGGGTCCATACGGTATTATTAGTGGGGAAGAAGTGTATCCTGCGTCACTGGATAAAAAAAGAGTGTCCCGACAAAGGAGGAAGTAGAGGATGTGATTAGAATACTCTTGATGATAGATAGGATTGAAGCAGACACATAAGAATACGTTAACAGAAATTTTTTTCCGAAAATGGAAAAGATTTATTGTAAAAACTTTTTCAGATGAAGAAGTCAAGAAGGTGATAGGTCCTTTCCGCACTTCAGATTACTACTACTGGGAAAAAATGGCTGGTTCTCTGGGCAGACTGGAAATTGGGGACGATGTATGATCTGATGTGGTGCAATTTCTTTAGGGGATAGTCACTCCTCGAGTGTGGGTAACCGTGAGATAATCAATAAAATTTGACAATAATAAGGTTAACATACTATATAGTATTTATGGCCAGTTTTTCTTTTCCTAAGTTGTTTTCATGTTCAGGGTGAAATGGTTTTGGGAAGGGAGGTTGGGAGAGGTTGGATAGTAAGTTAAAATATAGGTTACACATAGAGATGGGCGAATTTCTCAAAAATTCGGTTCGGTCACTTCGCCGAATTTTCCGACAAAATTAGTTTTCGGTCCGAATTACTTCGGCACAAAATCACTTTTAATCACGAATCACAGAGCCTGCAGGGTGCTGTAGAACGTTGTGCTATGCTTAAATATGCAGAGGGAGCTTGGTTTGGTCTTCATACAATGTTGTGTTTTAGTATGACACGCACATGACTGCCATCACTCTTAGAATCGCTTAACTATAAACTTCCCTGGGCACTTAAGAGGGAAAAACTGACCAAAAAACTCAAGCGGGAATTTAGCCTGATAAAGTCATGGCAGCGAAAGCTGGAAAAAAACAAGCTGAGAGCTCAGGCATGCATGCCTGAGGAAAAAGGTGTTTGACCTTTGAAACGTTGCAGCAGCGGGTGCAGTGCAGTTAGTGCTCCGGCACATCTCCTCATCAGAAACGGAATGATCATAAGAATGGACTTCTAAATTTCATTCCCAAGGAGGATTTAGGGGTGCTCACCCGCATTGAAATTCTAAATGTGCGGTAACCTAAGGCTCTATGATGTTTGTTGTTGAAACTCTTTTGATACAAGTAAAGCAATTTTATAAATACCTATGTTGCCAATGATATTTGTGTGAAGGCATTAGGAGTGGAGACTCCTGGATTGCCATACAATAAGAGTGAAGCACGCACTATAAGGGAATTAACACTTGATTTATAAAACAGGAGTAGGCCACAGAGTGGCACAATGACACAGTGTGGAGGGCACGACAGCAGCAGCATGAGGTCAGACAGTGGCACAATGACATTCTGGAGGTGGCAAAACAGTAGTAGGCCACAGAGTGGCACAATGACACAGTGTGTAGGTCACAGCAGCAGCCACAGCAGCAGCATGAGGTCAGACAGTGGCACAATTACATTCTGGAGGTGGCTAAAACAGGAGTAGGCCACAGAGTGCACAAGGGACACAGTGTTGGGGGTCACAACAGCAACCACAGCAGCAGCATGAGGTCAGACAGTGGCACAATGACAGAGTGTGTGGGGTCAAGGCAGCAGCCCACAGCAGCAGCATGAGGTCAGACAGTGGCATAATGACATTCGGGAAAGGTGGCAAAACAGTAGTAGGCCACAGAGTGGCAAAATGACAGGGGAGTGGGTATGGGGGGCAGCACAGCAGCATGAGGCAGATATGGACAATGACAAGTGTGGGGTGGGTGGCAATACCAGTCCTGGTAAAGATTTTGGTGGCAGATGGAGAAATGTCAGCAGTGTGTGGATCAGGCGGGTGCGGAATCAGGATATGGTGAGGCAGTAAATTTGAACCAACTCATTTCTCACAGTTGGGTGAGGGTCATGGCTGATGTATCTGACGCCTAAGGCATTGGGTGTGTGGAAACCTGGCCGATCACGCCTTATTCATCTTGACAAAGTCAGTGTTCACATTTCCCGTGGGACAGCGGGTTTCTTGGGTAACGATGGCCTCCCGCCGCACTGACTCCCCTCTGATGCCACACTACTGGCCGGGCAGGACGCTTCTCCACTGCAAACTCGGCAAGTTGCGGCCACACATCCAGTTTGGCTGCCCAGTAGTCCAGCGGATCTTCTCACTGGGGTGGCAGAGTGCTGTCCAGGTCCTGCTGCTGCTGCTGCTGCTGGGGACTACCTTCCTCACTAGGCGGGTGAAGGAAGCTGTTCATCAGTGACTCCAGACTTAGGTTGCTGCTGATGTAGCTGTACTGGCCCCCTCCCCCCCCCACCTTTCCCCTAAACAGCCACCGGCAGTAGTGCGTTAGTGCGGAGGAACCCCCCGGTCAGACCTGTCAGAGGGGGGACATGCCGCACATTTGGCAGCGGCCAACTGACTACGGAGGATTTCCCTATAGTATTTGAGTTTGTCCTCCCTCTCAATAGCTGGGAAAAAGGCTCCATTTTGGACCGGGAGCGAGGGTCCAATAGGGTGGAGAACCGGGAAGTCATCCCTCTGCCGGATGCTGACTATTCGGCTGTCACTAGCCAGGCAAATCAGCCATGCTGCGGGCCATCTGCACAAGTGTCTCCGAGGGGCTCCCTGCCTCCATCTCCACTGTATACTGCCACGGTGCTTGGCGGTCATCTGCCTCGTCTTCCTCATCTCCATCACCTCCTCCAGTGCTCCTGCTCTCCTCTCTTGTCACCTGGGTAGAAAATCCACTCATTTCACCAGACAATGCTTCTGCTCCAATGTCCTCCTCCTCCCCATTTCAGTCCCCACCGGACTCATGTGGCCGCGAGATGTAGTCGCCACGTCTCCAGTCCCCTGCCCAGACAATTTTTAGCATCTGTTTCAGGACATGAAGCAGTGGAATGACTTTATTCATCCTAGTCCTGGCGACTGACAAATAACGTGGCCTCCTCGAATGGCCTCAACAAAGGGCCCAAGGTGTCACGCAGAGCTGCCACTGCTGACATCAAAGTTACACAGGGGAGTACTCCTGTCCGCCTGGATCATCAAAAAATTGTTAATGGCCTTTCTCTTTCATACAGTCGGTCCAACATTGCAGGCTGGAATTCCAACGGGTGGAAACATCGCATAATCAGAGTGTGTTGGGGGAGGCCGTTTCTGCCGCTGCAACTCGAGGAGGATGTTCCTGGCTTTTTTAAGAATTTGGATGACGTGCCATGCACAGTTTCCTGGCCATTTTCAGAATCTTCTGAAGATCGGTGGAAGACTTCAGGAACCTTTTCACGTCCAGATTGAACACATGCGCCATACAGGGCACATGGACCATCCCTCCTCGGTGCAGCGAGGACACCATGTTCCTCCCATTGTCCGTCTCTATGGTTCCGATTTGCAGTTGGCGCGGAGAAAGCCACACATCGATTTCTTGCTGCATGACGCGGAGCAGTTCCTTCCCTGTGTGACTTCGTTCGCCGAGGCAAGCCAGGTGTAGAACTGCGTGACAACCGCTGTGCCCTACACATGTGGTATGATGGAGCAGTACTTGTGGAGGCTGAGATGGTGGTGGTGGAGGAGTAGGAGGCGGACATTGGCGCAGGAGCCGCAGTTTGACAATGTGGAGGAGAAAGCGCCGTCTCCTGTCCAAGTTGTTGGTGTGCCTGGGCAGGAAGCACATTCACCCATGTCCTTTAAAGGACATGTATTGGCTCTGACCATAGTTACAGCTCCAGACGTCAGCGCTGCCATGCACCTTGAAACAAACCGATAAGCTCAAGGACTGGCCCACCTTCTGTTCTACATATTTATGAAGTGCTGGTACTGCCTTTTTGGAAAAGAAATTACGGCTTGGAACTCTCCATCTCGGCTCAGCACAAGCCATTAGTTCTCTGAATGGTGCAGAGTCCACCATTTGGAAAGGGAGGGACTGCAGTACCAACAACTTGGACAGGAGCACGGTCAGCTTCTGCACCTTAGGATGGTTGGACACATATTGTTGTCTCTTTGCAATCGCCTCGCTGAATGACTGCTGGCGCCATGAGTAGCGAGGAGCAGGAGCATCTGGACCGGGAGATGATGTCAAAGAGAAACAGCTCCCTTCTGCAGAGGTGGTGGAGCCTTGACTGGCTGCAATGGCATGCGTGCCACTGGGCGCTGCTGCTGCTGTTGCTGCGGCGGCAGGATGGACCACCACATCTGAGCCACGTTTCTCCCAGGCCACCGGATGGTGATGCTGCATGTGTTGACGCAGGGCCGTGGTGCCAATGTTAGCTCCCTGGCCACACTTCACTTTCTACCTACAGATTCTACATATACCCATGTTCGGCTCCTCCGGTGTCTTAGCAAAGAACTGCCACACCACCGAGTAGCTGATTTTACCGCCAACGCTCCGCACGGATTGACTACTGCCGCCGCTGCCTCGCTGAGCCAATGTGCCGCTACTTTCTTGGACCTGCAAAGCGGGTTTTTTACCCCATGGCCGCTTGGCTCCCGACCTCACACTGCTGCTAACCTGCTGACTCACGACCACACTACCCACTTGCTGGCTGCGCCGCTGCCTTGACGCGCAGCTGACGCCCTCTTCTCCTGACGATGATGAAGCCCTTGCCTCACCCAGCTCCCAAGTGCGGTCGGTCGGCTACATCATCATTTATTTGTATTTCATCGTCACTGCTGTCCTCATCACCGGTCTTGGTATGCAGAGGCTGACCCCTCACAACATGACCTCCCATGCCACTCTCAACATCTATCCGTGCCGCCTACTGCAAGAAGCAGGGGATATTGGCCCCATTTCTTCACTGCCAAGTAGCTGCTGACTGCCCTCCTCAAATTGTTCATCCTCGCTATATAGTGGCGCTGAGCCCAGACCACATAGTAGATCTCTGGCTGAGGGAACCGGATGGGACAGAGGCGGGTTGAGGACAGGTGAGGGCCGCTGACCCGTTCCCGGGCCATGCCAACTAAGGGTTGTGTCTGACGTTCCCACCGACTCTTGGCTGGGGTTGTCAGATGTCATCTGGGAGGAAGTGGATGACCTAGTCAACCAATCAAGAACCCTTGGGTTGCTAGTCAGCACACGGCCGCTAGATGACAGCGGCAGTTGTGGCCTCACCGAGTGACCCCTGCTGCGACGTCCCCTTGCTGTGCTGCGACCTGGGCCTGGAATGTTTGTGCCTCTGCCACTCGCAGGTGAAGAGCCTGCCCCCTCTCTGTCTGACATACTGTTTGTTCTAAAATGTACAGACACTGTTTGATGAAGATATCTGTATATGATAAATACACACCCTGTATTTGACTCCAAATGAACCCACTAAGAAGCTTGGGTAACCCTTGGATATAAATTGCGCTCCACAAATGGGCAGGAAAAATTTACTTGTATGTGCCGTTTAAAAACTCTGTGTATTTTACTGAATATAAAAGCACAAACAGGCTTAATTAACCTTCGGATATGAATTATGCTACAGAATTTCTTCTGTGGCGGTGAAAAACAAAGTTTCTTTTACTGAGTACAACTGCAGAAAAACACTTAGTTAACCCCTGGATGTAAATTGCGGCAAGCAATTGAGCAACCACAAGCTAGCAGCTTTGTAGCGTGTTACAATGGCGTGTTTTTTACGCTACACAAAAAGAGGAAAACTTGTAATTAACCTTCGCTTGTGAATTATGCTTAGAGATGGGCGAATTGAGTCTCACGAAGTGGCATTCGTTTAGAGTTTCAGGAAAGCTTCGGTTTGAAAAAAGTCAAAATATATGGGGGACTTCGGGTGAATGAAGTGTGCTTTTGATTGATAAAATGATCTACTATTTGGTATGGGCTCAGCGCCACTATATAGCGAGGATGAACAATTTGAGGAGGGCAGTCAGCAGCTACTTGGCAGCGACGAAATGGGGCCAATATCCCCTGCTTCTTGTAGTAGGCGGCAAAGTATAGATGTTGAGAGTGGCATGGGAGGTCATGTTGTGAGGGGTCAGCCTCTGCATACCAAGACCGGTGATAAAGGGCAGCAGTGACGATGAAACACAAATAGATGATGATGTGGCCGACCGCACTTGGGAGCCGGGTGAGGCAAGGGCTTCAAACATCGTCCGGAGAAGAGGGCGTCAGCTTGCGCGTCAGGCAGCGGCGCAGCCAGCAATGGGTTTGTGTGCCGTGAGTCAGCAGGGTAGCGGAGTGTGAGGTTGTGAGCCAAGTGGCCACGGGGTAAAAAACCTGCTTCGCAGGGCCAAGAAAGTAGCGGCACAAGGGCCCAGCGAGGCAGCGGCGGCAGTAGTCACTCAGTGCGGAGCGTTGGCGGTAAAATGATACCCGCGGTGTGGCAGTTCTTTGCTAAGACACCGGAGGAGCCGAATAGGGGTATTTTGAATCTGTAGGCAAAAATTGAAGCGGGGCCGGGAGCAACTTTGGCCCAGGGCCCTCTCAACACATGCAGCGTCACCATCCGTGGCCGGGGAGAAACTGGCTCAGATGTGGTGGTCCACCCTGCGCCGCAGCAACAGAACTAAAAAATTGGCTTGTGCCGAGCCGAGAAGGAGATTTCCAGCCTAATTTTTTTTTCCAAAAAGGCAGTACCACACTTCAAAAATATATAGAACAGAAGGTGGGCCTCCCGAGCTTATCGGTTTGTTCCAAGGTGCACGGCAGGGGTGACGCTGGAGCTGTAACTCGGTCGGGGCCCCTTTACATGTCCTTTACGGCCCACTGGGTGAATGTGCTTCCTGCCCAGGCACACCAAAAAAGGGACAGGGGACGGCGCTTCCTCCTCCACGTTGTCAAACTCGGCTCCTGCGCCAATGTCCGCCTCCCCTCCTTCACCACCACCACCATCTCAGCCTCCACAAGTACGCTCCATCTACCACTGTGTAGGCACGCATGTCACGCAGTTCTACACCTGGGTTGCCTCGGCTACAAGTACACAGGGGAGGGAAAGCTCCGCATCAGCAGCAAGAAATCGATGTGTGGCTTTCTCCGCGCCAACTGCAAAACGAACCATGGGGACGGACAATGGAGTAACATGGTGTCCGCCTGCACCAGGAGGGATGGTCCATGCGCCCTGCATGGCGCACGTTTCAATCTGGTTTTTGAAAAGGTTCCTGAATCTCCACCCTCTTCAAAGATTCCCGAAAATGGCCAGGAAACGTGCATGCACTTCATCCATTCCTAAAAAGCCAGGAACATCCTCCTCAAGTTGCGCGGCAGAACGCCTCCCCAACACACTCTATAGGGATGTTTCCACCCATTTGAATTCCAGCCGCACATGTTGGACCGAGAAACAGAGAAAGGCCATTAACGATTTTTTGGTGATCCGGCGGACAGGGAGTCCCTTTTGTAACTTTATGTCACCAGTGGCAGTCATGTGTGACACCCGCATTTTTTTTAGGCCTTCGAGGAGGCCACATTATTGTCAGTCGCCAGGACTACAGGTGAATAACTCATTCCACTGCTTTTCATTCCTGGAACAGATGTGAAAAAAACTGTCTGGGCAGGGGAAACCCGGGGACCCCTGGCGACTACATCTCGCGGGCCAAAAATCCGGGGGACTGAAATGGAGGGGAGGAGGGGGACATTGGAGCAGAAGATTGTCTGGGGAAATGAGTGGATTTTCTCCCCGATGACAAGAGAGGAGGAACAGGGCAGCTGGAGGAGGGCGTGGAGAGAGGAAAAGAGGCAGATGACCCCCAAGCACTTGGCAGTATACAGTGGAGATGGGGGCGGGGGGCCCCCCGGATCATTTTGCAGTTTGGCCCCAGCATGCTGATTTGCCGGTATGAAGCCGAATAGTTTAGCTCCG